>OY992884.1:38352903-38615403 GCA_963921405.1 Cepaea hortensis | reverse complement strand
GCCTACTTACAACAATAAGAATACAGAATAAGTGAAGTCAAAAATATAAAGTAAAAATACAAAGTCTTGTAATTTGGAGGCGTAATTTGCATAAGGTGCTAGTCCAGTGATTTTAAAGACTAATCGGCTCTCGATGATGTACACAAAATGACATCATGTAGATGTTGCAGAGTTCGTGAACTGTTGTGAAGACCTCTCTCATGCAAGGATGTTGGGACACGGACGTGTGCTCGCTTGAACAGAGTTGCTGAGACAGTGGACTACCATGATATGACGACTTCAATACCAGCCTCGGACTGACTGATCTAATGGGTGACAGGACACTACAAAGCTGCTAGATGTATGCATGGTACTTACGGCTGGCCTTTGAACTGTAACTCGTAAGGCTCCATGGGTGATCTTTGCTGCGAATACACTGGCATCGTTTCAGTAAGGGAATTGCAAGTATGCATGGCTGTGAATCGTGGGTGATCCTGGAAAATTGTGAGTTAACGTCTTTCGACATTTCTTCATTGATATTTATATCTTCCAACAGTGTTTTTTTTTTAAATCATCTATCTATACAACCAGATCTCCGCATCTTATAACTATGAATTACATAAATGCATTTTCTACAAGAAAATGGCCGGTGTAACGAATGTTTAAACTACACATATGCATGGACACTTACAAACTCAGTCAAACCCCTCCAAAAAAGATAAGAAAAAAAATATATTTTGTGACTTTCAGAGGACAAAACAGCGTGTCCAACAAAACTTGGGGTCAGTAAAATAGATTTTGATGTGTAGCAAACATCCAGTAATGTAGGTCAATAATTAATAACACTTGGGATTGTCCACAAAAAGACAGAACGTGACTCCTTATAGCAATACACAAGTGAACCCCTTGCAGAACATATGGCTCAACACTGACACATTAATGTCACATTTATAGAACATATGGGACAACGCTGGATCATTAATGTCACATTTATAGAACATATGGCACAACACTGGCACGTTAATGTCACATTTAGAGAAAATATGTCACAACACTGGCACGTTATTATCACATTTAGAGAACATATGGCACAACAATGGCGCGTTAATGTCACATTTAGAGAACATATGGCACAACAATGGCACGTTAATGTCACATTTAGAGAACATATGTCACAACATTGGCACGTTAATTCACATTTAGAGAAAATATGTCACAACACTGGCACGTTATTATCACATTTAGAGAACATATGGCATAACAATGGCACGTTAATGTCACATGTAGAGAACATATGGCACAACACTGGCACGTTAATGTCACATTTAGAGGACATATGGCACAACACTGGCATATTAATGTCACATTTAGAGGACATATGGCACAACACTGGCATGTTAATGTCACATTTAGAGAGGCAGTGTACGGGTGTGAATCGTGGACCATGTCACAAACACTGAAGCAGGAAATTGAGACATTATAACTTACATGTTACAGAAATATTCTTAGAGTATCAGGGATGGAGATGAAGAAGAAAAAATATCGACGTTTGGAGAACGAGTAAAACCGACTCATGTACACCATCAATTATCGAAAGCGACTTATTATTTAAACATTGTCATGTCTTAGTCAGATATGGCGGAGCTACCGTACTGTAGTAGACTGCTTTCTGTTAGCGCCGATGTTGGGCGACGCTCATTACACCCAACACCTGACATTCTGCATCGGACGGAGGAGCTTGAATGGGGGGATACAAGCCTGACCTTAGTGCTAGGAAATTCAACCTACAGTCTAAATGTATGGGAGGGTAGATCAGGCCTTTAACCTTGGAAGGTAACTGGTGTATGATCTAAGCCCCGTTAGGGGGATTGTTAGAGCATTGCTTTTCTGATACGGCGGTTTCTAAATATTGTTATGTACCAGATGTATTGGTGGTACCTTTCCTCTGGACTAAACTAGACAGGAATAGAGATGGATTTGCTGCTTGAAAGACACGTTGACTCTAAAATGCAGCTTATACTTCGTGTATACCTCCATCCCTGGTCTCCGCTATGGGTTACAGGTATTATGCCGTTTTGGAAGAACACTGTAACAACCTATCGGCGGTCAAGTCGGCAAGGTGTCAGAGAAGAGGCTTAGAAAGAACAGTGAAGGACGGCACGGCTCCTGGAAGTTCAAGTCACACATACAGTGAAATACGGTAGGGAGGGCTTGTGGCGAAGAATGCACTCGCATTAAGATGATGATAGTTAATGCCATCTCATCATCATTTGTGACTATTGCATTACAGATGTGTACATTCATTCATTCTTGTGTACATTCATGCATGTCTTTTGAAGAACTTCACTCCCATAAGAGTCTTCCGGAAAACTTCTCGGTCATAAGCAAGATGTCCCGTATATGATACACAAATCTGCCACATCCTGCACCCATCTTCTCTTTGGCCGTCCTCTTCCTCTCATCCTGAGCATATATCTCTCCATTATTGTTCTCTCCAAAGTTTCATGACGTTTCAAGTGACCAAAATATTGCAATTTCCCTTGTTTTATTGTCTTTAGTCGCCAACCGTCTTCAGTAAACAACTCTTGTCGTATGGATGCATGTGTTCTTGTCTGTATCCAATATATTCTTAACACCCTTCTATAACATTTATATTCAAAGGCATTTGCTTGTTTATTAAGTGTCCAGGTCTCACAGGCGTTTACGTTCACGTCACGTTCATCCCATTCGCACTGCGAGCGCTAACAAGTCAAGTCGCATTATTCTGTCAAGAAGCCTGATACGCGGGAAATGTCACGTTGAAAGTCCAACAACAAGAAACACGCTGTTGCCAAGATGTGCGGCGTGGGAGCCGACAAGAAGAAGAAGAACGTCGAGAGCCAACCTGCTAGCTGCATCAAAGAGCCTGATACTACAGCTATTACTGAAGCTACTACGAGGGAGAAGATTGACAGCCCAACACAGTCAAGAACCAAGACAGCAGAGAAGAAAGAGGAGAAAGACACCAGAGTCGGAAACACCGACTCAAAAACAGTCCGATGGGTTGTCAAGCGAATTCCTGTGGAGATGACAGATGAAGAAATCATGAAGCAGCTACGTGAAGAGAATCTTCACATCCGATTCTTGAAGGCGGAGCGGCTTCTCACCTACTCCAAGATACCTACAACCTTGGCTGTAGTGACGTCGGAGGGCAGCGAAATGCCGATCACAGTATCAATCAGCAAGAAAACTCAACAGCCAGAGAGATTCATCCCAAGAGTCAATCAATGTTCAAGATGCCAGAGGGCCCGCCACAGCAGGGCAACATGTCGCAGTAAGACGGAAATCTGTCGATACTGCGCCGATCACCACGCCTTCAAGGAATGTCCGCTGGCCAAGCTGGACACGGACTTCCGAGCTCCCAACAACAAAAGAAAGTGCGCCAACTGCCTGGGCAAACATGGAGCAAGATACCTGGGCTGCCCGTACCTGCAAAGACACAGAGACGTCTTAAAGATCGCCACCATCACAAAGACACCATTCAAGGAAGCAATGCGGAGGGGCGAGACAGCCACGGGTATAGCACAAGCTGAAAGAGATCAACTTCAAAAGCAGATAGACGAGTTGAAGAAGCAAGTCAAGGCACTGCTGACGACGACTCCGACCAGCGATAATGAGAAGCTGCTGGCCGACATGAAAGAAATCCAGCTCAACATCAAACAAGAGATTCAGAGCATGGCTGAGATGAAGAAGGAGAACGAAGAAATCCTACAAATGATCAAGACCGAAAGAGAACTGCATAGAGCTGAAATGGAACTCTTTCAAAACAAACCAACAGAAGCCACACAAGAACTCACAGAAAAACCGCAAGAAGAAACACAAGAGACCGAGTCTGAACAGCAAGCTAAAGCCAGCAGCCCAACCTCAACGCCCAAGAGGGAACTACTATACCGTCGGATCTCTGAAGGAGGCACAGAATACCCAGTCGACAAAGAGGAACTCAAGCGCGAGGAATTCAGAAGGCGCTGAGAAGAAAAAGAAAAGAATAAACCTAAAAAACTCCGGGGGAAACCGATGGTATACCCAGTAGTACACTACAACTGTGAGGCCGACTTCGAGTACTATATCGAGGACGGTGAAATCGTCCCATGGCTAACCACGGAGGAAGAAAACGCTAGGCAGCAGATACGCAAACGCAACAGTGAAAACAGGCGTTAGGAGGAAAATGAAAACGTCGAAAAGGTCCTACAGAAACTACACAAGAAAGGAAACAAAAAGACCAAATAAAAAGTCCTTTTAAGGACTGCAACCAATCAAGCCAGGAGCCTGCACCAACAAAGAAAACAAGTGGAAACATGCACAAAGGACAGCCGCCGACCTATCCCCCAGCTGGAGTGGGATAACGAAAAGTCCTTATAAGGACTGCAGCCAGACGAGCCAGGAGCCTACACCAACAAATTAAACCACAACAACAGAAGAGCACAAAGGATAGCCGCCGACCACTGCTGACGTCACAGACACAAACGCTACATAACCAGTCCGAGATAGGACTCACAAAACAAGAATTAGGGTGAATAACCCCACACAAACCACGTACCTCAACAATAACCACAGCTGATGAAGCAGGTTAGACGAGGTCGAATTTGGAATTTTTGTTTTTGAAATGGAATCGGAATCGGAAAACAGGCGTTTACACCTTTTGTTTAATGCTTACATTATTTGGTAACAAGGTCAAGGACACGTTCTTTGATGGCTACTGCGATGCTAATGTCATGAGTATTATCGAACCCTGGGCTCGTCGCTGGCTAAAGTGAGGGCAATATTGGTCACCTATTCCTCCTTGATCTGAAGCATATAAAAGCGCTATCACTTCACATGCCCACATTAGGAAACGTCTTCGGGAGAATATATCATTAGTAATTCCAATATGGGATAAAACTCCCAATACATAATCATATAAGGCATGCTGTCATTGCCTAGTTGTTGCTGATGATCATGCAAGCAACAGTGAAATATCAAGTAATGAACAGAAGTAGAGACGTGAGGACACACTATACCTTTGATAAACTGCCAGCTAAGGACACATCGGAATTCAAAACCACGGATTTCAAATGCCGTGCTTGGAAACACTTGCTCACACGACTGTTTGGAGGCGTGAGTGTTACGTGTAGCCCTCACGTTGGATGCGTGCATGTGACTTTCAAGTATCTGTCCTAGAGGCTGTCCTTGCGCAACTAACGTATTGCACAGTCAGTAGGACTTATGTTTGGAGGTATCTTTCAGAAATCAATGGCAACTACTGAACATACCATTGTGTAAAACATCCCAAACAGTCAACAGATGCTGGATGTGATAGCAACGTTCTGTAAAGGTTTTGCAAATTAAAAATAAAAAAATAAACCTTGGTACGATGTTCCGTGTTAGTGGTTCTCTAACTGTTGGTTATGTTTGCGTTATTCGTTACAACATGGCGAGTACTTATTTAAATCATGCAGATACATATGTACAGACTGACCCCGTTAACTGTGTATTGACAGTCTGGGTAATTCCCAAATACAAAACCAAGGCTTGAAACCCGGAATGACCCAGTGCAGCCTTTGGCTTCTTGAAAATCTTGACATGGTGTGTTGGACAGGTTCTTCACATTAAATTGTCCTGGCCTTTAGAAACAGAAAAAGTGGATAACAATGAGAGATACAAACAATTAATATATGAGTGCGTATATTTCTTATTACACTATACGACAAAATGTAAAGTTAAAAAATCGCATTTGCTTATCATTGAAAACAAGTTAATTGCGTATAGTCGTGATATTCTGAAATAATAACATGCAATGTAGATATATCTAGAATTATAATAACGATATGACTGAGCTACGGTATAACAACAGACGGTACTACCTGCTTCTGTTAGCGCAAATGTTGGGCGGCGCTCACCAAACCCGACACCTCACATTGTGCCAACGGCTTCGGAAGGAAGAGCGCAACTGGGATGGCGCAAGCCTTATCCGGTTGCGAGGAAATGCAACCAAAAGACAATTGTCATGGCAGGGCAGACCAGGTCCTAAGCCTTGAATAGCAGCTGGTCTGGATCGAAGCTCCGACAAGTGGACAGTTAGAGCATTGCTTTGCTGATCCAGCAGATTCTGCAGCTTGTCTTGTTTTAGATGTATTTGTGTTACCATTCATCTGGAGTGAACTAGGCAGGGCGAGAGAGGGATCATGCTACATGGACAACACATAGTCTCTATATTTTACCCAAAGCTTTGTGCTATGGAGAGGCAATAACCCCATCCCTGGTCTTAACCGGTCTCGGAATCAACGCGAGAGGTAACATTTAGGGTTTATAAGTCTCGGCAGGCCGAGAGAGGGATCATGAGCACCTTGCCGTCTTGACAAACGATAGTATGTTACATTGTACTTCAAAAATGGCTTAATAACTACAACCCATGGCGGTGACGAATGTGACTGTTACCCTCCCAATTGCGCTCTTCCGCCCGAAGCCGTTGGCACAATGTGGGGTGTCGGGTTTGGTAAGCTAAACGTTCGGCGCTAACAGAAAACAGGTAGTACCGTCTACTGTTATACGGTAGCTCAGTCATAACTGACTAAGACCTGACACACATGGAGGTACCTATACTAAGACAAACAAGTACATCAGAGAAGGATACCAAGATTGATTAATTGATTGATTGATTGATTTAGGAATCGACATAACAGCATTCGGGGCATTCCCATACGTGCTCCGTCCCCATCCTCAGCAGCCAGCGAAGAGTTCCAACACTAATAGTACCAGTAGCAATCTGATTATAAGTCCGTCTCGTCTTTCCTTTGAGCGTTGAGCGTCGGCCAGATCCCTTCGTCACTCCTATTTGTCTCATTCTTGCCAGATCATGGTAATCCATTTGCTCCTCCGAGGTGTGCACGTGCTCCCACAAGGCCGTAACCACGTCTGCCTTGTCATGTATCAATACTCCACCAAGTTCTGCAGAGCCAGCCAATCTGTCCGCCTGTTCATTTCCCAGCACACCGGCATGCCCCGGAGAAAAGATCCAGGCGATGATTGTCACCCGTGACCTCCGAAGCGAAGCAAGCCACTCCGCACGAAGTCTGCCCGTCCTCACCCTCGTCGGCATGCTTTCTGAGTCAGTTACAATCACGATGTGTGTGTGTGTGTGTGTCGTATTCTCCATCCAGCGGAGAGCCGCAGTGACTGCCTCCACTTCCATTCTTAAGCTGGATGTTGTGGTATCATATGCCAGGCTCTCCTGCCCCAAACATCGACCATTAGCTTTGGCTATTAACCCCCAGCCACTTCTCTCACCTCTTGACACCGAACCAAGATAGCGCGGTACACATATACACTTAGCTAGACAGAAGTGTAGAGAACCTAAGACAATGGCGTAACATCATAAATCGACTTTAATATCTGCATTCCTGATAATTAACCGGATGGTGATGATGGTGATGATGATGATGATGATGATGACGATGATGATGATGATGATGATGATGATGATGATGATGATGGTGATGATGATGATGATGATGATGATGATGATGGATGTAATGAAAATGAAGATGAGGATTCTGATCTCGATAAACTTTTCTTAAGGCTGTTCGATGTAGTCATATAGTTAGGAGGGTTTTCTTTCTTTAGCAGTGAATTGTTTTCTTTTTTGACAAATATTTAGTTTTTAATGTGATGCCCATTAGACGTAGACAGTCAAGATTGTTTGAGCATGGTTTGAGAAGAATGACTTGGAGACCTTGGTGACAACTGGCAAGATCGAAGGGAAGAGACCAAGGGGAAGACCGAGAAGTAAATACCTGGATGGCTTGGCAACGTGGCTTGGTCGAGACAGGAACACGGAGCTGATCCACGACTCTGGTGATCGAGTGAGATGGCAAAACATGACCACGCACGCTTATCGGCATGGCACATAATGGAATGGAATGTGTTGCCTTATCATTACTCCCAAATAAATGATATAATATGCATAGAAAAGCTACTAACTTGTAGTTAGTAAAGTCATTAATTCTGTAAATAGTCAAGACAACGATATCCCCGGTGCCAGCTGTAATCACAGACAGGTCTAAGACTCGAACGGTGCCATTGAAGGCTACCTCCACAAACAGAACTGGCGCCTATGTAAAACATATGAATGCAATTTATATAAAACTACGAGTTTAATCAAATTTCAGATACTTCATATGTGACACCGCTGATTATAGTATGTGTATTAAATGTTAATTATTGTTAAATTACAATTATGCATTTTTACAGGCTTTCAAGGTCTAAGTGAACTGTTCATAAATAAATGCACGCGCATTTTTTTGGCGCACATATGATTGGGGGTAAGAATTAGAGTCTAGAGAATGCACTAGACAACATAACAATTGACAGCTATAACATTGGGTCCAACCAATCATTTCTCTTCTTTATATGTTCGTGTCTATATTAGACACAGAATTACGTCCTATGTGTTTACGTGTTTGTTATTTGACCTATGCTGGTTTAATGTAAAATTATGAATACCCTGGTGCTATGTCAATGCTTAGATACGAATTCTGTCCATATTCTATAGTTGTGGATTCATGTGGATGATACGCCTGGCTAATGATCCATCCATCCATCCATCATCATGTGCCATGCTGGTAAGCGTGGGCGGTCATGTTTTGCCATTTCACTCGATCACCAGAGTCGTGGATAAGCTCCGTGTTCCTGTCTTGGCCATGCCACGTGGCCAAACTATCCAGGTATTTACTTCTCGGTCTTCCCCTTGGTCTCTTCCCTTCGATCTTGAAAGTTGTCACCAAGTTCTCCAAGTCATTTCTTCTCATAACATGCCCAAAAATCTTTGACTGTCTACGTCTAATGTCTCAAATCAGTTTACGATGTTCATTTGTTTCTTGAAGGACTTGTTCATTGGTTTTTCTGTCTGTCCATGGTATTCTTTGCATTTTCCTCAGAAACCACATTTCCACAGCCATCAGATGTTTTTCAGCTTGTCTGCTCATTGTCCACACTTCACATCCATACAAAAGTACAGGTTCTATGTAGCACCTCAACACTCGTTTTCTCGTTCCAATTGATATCTTTTTATTGGTCAGTATGTTTTTCATCTTGCACAAGACTACCGTCGCAATGGCAATTCTTGTTCCAATCTCTTCAAGGTTCTCTTCTTGTTTATACCAGGTGTTTCCAACACCCTTTTATGGGTGACTAGTTGGGTATGCGTCGAGGTACACTTGTTCATATATTAGTCCAAGGTAAGTAGAAAACCTACAGTAGCTTTCGCAGACAAGGCAGAATGAGCACAAAGTCCCGAGTGGACTGTGGTTTGTTCAAGATTCCTCTGCTGACGTCAAACACAAAGAGTAAAGAGTTAACGGTGACTGTAGGTAAAACATCACACGTTAGAGAATCCCTTCTACAAAATAGATGCAGGACATTGTTGCATCAGTGTTGCGATAGACATAATATAGGAATTGGTGCACAGTGCTAGAGAATGGAGTTATGAGGATGAATTGTAACAAAATAAGTGATGCGTTCTGATATAGGAGTCTAAGCCCTCTGATCAGGCTCGAAATGCCCAGACTCGTTTATTTTAATAATGGTCAGGGGTTCTTGCTCGCTGTTGTAGTCATCATCATCATCATGATCATCATCACGATCATCATCATCATCATCATCATCATCATCATCATCATCATCATCATCATCATCATCATCATCATCATCATCATCATCATCTTCCACTTCTTCCGTCAAGCGTCGTGGGGAGGAATAATTTGCGTTCCAGCGCCCGGTGGACGGCACTGGATAATGTCATTCCGTGTGGTTGTGCTGTTGTAGTTACTGCGCAAATACCATATGACATATAATTCCTCCCCCCCCCCCCTCTTACCCTTTTTTCCTGAAACCATTAACAACATACTGAACTACGAAACCACTGCACAGAACACCGAAATGTTTCACATCCTATAATTACTCCTGGAGTTAGGAATACAATTCACAATCATGTTACAACTCATTAAAATAATATTCAGTTATACTATATGTCTTAACATTCACTTTGGTGCCTACTTATATCCATGGGAATTCTGAGGTTAAAGAGTAACAAACAGATCATTATCGCCATTCGATGAGATCTCAACTGTTAATATTGGTAGAAAGAGATTTTCATCAGTTTCGGACGTGAGATTCCTACGATGGTAAGTTAATAAGTAAGTCACAAATGGATGTAGAAACATTACTAAATATGATAACAACTTGAAATATGTTTATTTGTATACATACATTGCTCCTTTATTTCTCAACATAATTTCCACCAACATTGATGCACTTACCCAATCGTTGTATCAGTCGTCCCAAACCGGCAGAAGAAGAAGAAGAAGAAGAAGAAGAAGAAGAAGAAGAAGAAGAAGAAGAAGAAGAAGAAGAAGAAGAAGAAGAAGAAGAAGAAGAAGAAGAAGAAGAAGAAGAAGAAGAAGAAGAAGAAGAAGAAGAAGAAGAAGAAGGAGGAGGAGGAGGAGGAGGAGGAGGAGGAGGAGAAGAAGAAGAAGAAGAAGAAGAAGAAGAAGAAGAAGAAGAAGAAGAAGAAGAAGAAGAAGAAGAAGAAGAAGAAGAAGAAGAAGAAGAAGAAGAAGAAGAAGAAGAAGAAGAAGAAGAAGAAGAAGAAGAAGAAGAAGAAGAAGAAGAAGAAGAAGAAGAAGAAGAAGAAGAAGAAGAAGAAGAAGAAGAAGAAGAAGAAGAAGAAGAAGAAGAAGAAGAAGAAGAAGAAAGAAGAAGAAGAAGAAGAAGAAGAAGAAGAAGAAGAAGAAGAAGAAGAAGAAGAAGAAGAAGAAGAAGAAGAAGAAGAAGAAGAAGAAGAAGAAGGAGGAGGAGGAGGAGAAGAAGAAGAGTGCTCGGATTATCTCATCAGTAAATCCGACAGCTTGTAGCGGCTAACGACACCAATTCTGTGTTTGTTTATTAATCATCTGTGGCTTCCTACATAGTGTTCTTGTTACGCCACACCTCTTTTAAATTTCTTCACTCGCAGTCTGACCATGGTTGTAGATTCACAGCCATCAATTGGTTTTAGCTAAAGTCTTACTTCTCTTCGAGAATTCAGTATATCAATGGGGTCCATGGCGCGTCCGCCCTCCATAGTAACCTTACCAGCAAACCTGTCAGCCTTCTCATTTCCGTGTACACCCGCATGCCCTGGCACGAACATGAAACTAATCTTTGCCGGCCGTGACCGTCCCAGAGACATCAACCGCTGTCTTCAATTCCAACCCATCCCTTTCTTCCTGAGCATACTGATTGAGTCACTAACAAAGCAACCAGAGTGAAGGTCTGTGTTTCGTGCCATGTTATTGCTTTACTTAATTACCATGACTTCCATAGTCAGACTACCTGTGGTCAAAGCAAAAGCACAAGTGTCTTCCTTCATAAGATTTCCTCCAGCCTGATCCGTGGATGCATCTCACGCGTCGAATGATCGACTCGTCAGTTTAAATGACAGCATCACGCTCTAAAGAATTATCAAAAATCAAAGCCTTACTCCACAGAAGCCAGATTTTCTTGTCTGCGTTTTCTGTCTAGTTGGACGCAAACTGAAAATGGAGTATATGGACAAGGGAGTAACTATGCTGGCACTTGTACCTACTCCTCGTCAGTGTATAAGTCATCATGTGTTATGGCTCTATATATTGATAACACGGTGATTTCGCTAGAAGAAACAGATACAGACAACAAACACAATATAGACTTGCCGTTGGAAAACAGTTCAAGCCCACGGGTATAAGCCTGATTTGGACTAAGTCATGGTCATCTCTGAGTTCCCGGGTCTGTTCTTTATTGTCGTAGTCACCGCTCACATAGCTGAGAAAGTCTAATGCATTCTTTGACACTCCTGTGTGCGGACAGAAATAATTAAATTGCAGTAGGTGAAAGCTTTTATTTATAGATAATTAACTTACTTTCCTCGGCTCATGACATGACGGATACACAGGCACCTTGCTGTCTTGATAGACGATGGTCTGTTACACTGTGCTTTAAAAAAGGCAAACTAACTAAAACTCGTAACGGGAACCAGGGATAGGGTTATATCTCTCAATAGCCCATAGCCTGGCCTGAATTGTAGAGCATGCACTTTTGTATGGATGTGAAGTGTGGACAATGAGCAGATAAGCTGAAAACATTTGATGGCTGTGGAAATGTGGTTTCTGAGGAACATGCAAAGAATACCATGGACAGACAGAAAAACCAACGACCATGTCCTTCAAGAAACAAATGCAATTCGTAAAATGATTAGAGAAATTATACGTAGACAGTAAAAATTTGTTGGACATATTATGAGAAGAAATAAACTGGAGAACTTCGCGACAACTGGCAAGATCGAGGGGAAGAGAACAAGGGGAAGACAGAGAAATTAATAACTGGAAGTCTTGACCACGTAGCATGGTTGAGACAAGAACACTGAGCTGATCGGCGACTCTGGTGATCGCGCGTGAATTGGCGAATCATGACCGCCCACGCTTACTGACATGGCACATGATGGATGGATGGAATTGTAGAGACCATAGTTGCCCATGCAGCATGATCCCTCTGTCTGCCTGCGTAGTTTCCTCCAGAGGAAAGATAACATTGATGCATCTAGAACAAGACAAGCAGCAGCAATTGCCGGATCAGCAAAGCATTGTTGTGCACCTGTCCGCCTAGACCAGTTGCCGGATCAGCAAAGCAATGTTGTGCACCTGTCCGCCTAGACCAGTTGCCGGATCAGCAAAGCAATGTTGTGCACCTGTCCGCCTAGACCAGTTGCCGGATCAGCAAAGCAATGTTGTGCACCTGTCCGCCTAGACCAGTTGCCGGATCAGCAAAGCAATGTTGTGCACCTGTCCGCCTAGACCAGTTGCCTACGAAGGCTTAAGGTGTGGTCTACCATACCATGGCATTTGGTCTTTATTTTACAAATCTCTTCCAAATGATACTGCTTGTACCCTTCCAATTGCACTCTTCCGCCTGAAGCCATTGGCACAATGTGGGTTGTAGGGTGGAAGCCTCGGTGGCGAAGTGTTCAAGCCGTTTGACTCGGGCTTCGAAGGTTGTGGGTTCAATTCCGGGCCACGTCCTTCAGTTCACGAGAGAAATTTTTGGAGACTCTTGTGGGTCATCGCTAGAGCTACGGAGTTCGTGCTTTGTGCGACGCTTTCCGCGATGCGGAAACTGACCGAGTCATATGGGATAAAACCCGGTGCAATGATGTCGACCATGTCAATTTTTAAGCGACTCTTTTGGGTTGTCGGATGTCATGAATGCCGCCCAACATCCGGTTCTAACTAAAAAGCAGATCGGAAATGGAATAAAGACAAAGCCGAAATTGATAGCAGATAGATCACACAATGAGCGTATGATTCTGATGGTGGAAATGACCTTATGTTCACATGCATCTGTTATTGACAAACATTTACCGAGTGAACTGGACATACAAGTTACATTCACTACCGCCACGGGTTGTACGAATAGTCATTATGTCTTATTTTGAAACACAATGCACTAACCTATCGTCCGCAATATGTATGTCCCGTTTGGTATCCTACAGGCAAAAAAGGAGCCGCATTTTAACCGTTTTGAAAAATAAAAACAACATCTAAAGAATTAATAAGAAAACCTATCAAACTACTGAAACATGAGAAGGCAGCAGGTTTAGAGGGGATCACAACGGAAGCTATTAACGCCAACATAAACAACTCAACTAACCTGCTTCAAAAATTATTTAGTAGAGTATGGAAGTCAAAAGAAATACCAGCAGACTGGACAGGAAGGTATCTGTTGATGCTGTGTAAGAAAAGGGATCTGAGGAAGTGTAAACTGTAAAGAGAATAACGATTTTTTTCAGTCCATGGAGAAATATTAAGCAGAATCAACCTGGCGAAGTTACGAGATACTATGACAAACAACTAAATGATGAACAGAAAGGCATTCGAGCAAACAGATCCTGCATGGACAAAGACAGTCACATCAAGCATAATAATAGAGAAAGTTATTGGATTAAATGAGATACCTTTTATCAGAATGTGAACTAACAAAGGCCTTTTGATAACACTGAGAAGGAATCCATTTGGAGGTTGATTCAGAACTATGAGATCACTCTAAAAATGTTTAACTTAATTGAGTCCTTCACGGTAACAAATTAATAGATACACATAAAATAAAAACAGGAGCGGGCCTGGGGTACTTTTTTGCATTCATATTATTCTTATTGACAACAGCAAGTATTATGAAGACACCACTAACTACGATAAGAGATGGAAGGAAACCGGCAAAGATAATGTGATTAAACCAAGCTAATAATAACGTAATCCCCATTGCGAAACATCACTTCCTGCGGCGGAATCACACACCAAGTTAGGCTTCAATGAAGACAAAGATGAGGGACCAAACCGGGATATTAAATTAAGAATACAAAATGCAAGAGGAGCTTTCATAGCGCTAACGAATGTGTGGCAGCCAACAGAAATTAAACTCTGCACCAAAATTTAGAATATTTAATTCCAGTCTTTAATCAATATTGCTATGTAAATAAAAACTGTGGATAAAGTATAGAAACATTTATTGTCTGCGGTAAACCTGTGGAAATTTAAACACAATAAAACAACACATTGAATTTATGCATTACAGAACACAGTTAAGGGAAACAAAGGGCGTTGCGGCCACTAGCCTTCATAGCCAAGAAATACACGAAAACACAACATATAAACACAGGGGAAGACACTACAGTAACTGGATTATACAATAGCATTTGGTTATTTACAAATCGTACACTTACCCAACCAGAATCAAGATATAGTGTCGTGGAAAGAGAATATCTGTCATTGATCTGGTCTGTGTCAAGTTATCACCATGTCTCAGTGGTCGTAGATTTTACACAATAACAGAACATAAAGAGTTGTCTGTACCTAATGCAGAAACAATGATCAATTCTCGATCACTACTGTAGACGCTTTTTATTCAGTCAGTTCATATTACTATAATATACATATTGTATGTGATTATCAGCTAGCCGATAGTTACCTGTCCAGATTGCCAATGCATCACTGAGGTGAATCAGCAACAGTTGTGTGGAGTATTGATGTATGACAAAACAGATGTGGTTGCGGCCTTGTGGGAGCACGTGTACACCTCGGAGGAGCAAATGGATCACCATAGTCTGTTAAGAATGAGACAGCGAGGTGTGACGAGGGGATCTGGCAGATGCTCGACGCTCAGAGGAAAGTCGAGAAGGACATATAATCAGATTGCTACTGGAACAATTAGTGTTGGAACTCTTCGCTGGCTGCTGAGGATGGGGACGGAGCGCTTATGGGAATGTCCCGACTGCTGTGATGTCGGTTCCTAAATCAATCAATCAATCAATCAATCAATCAATCAATCAGTTGTGTACCCTGGTTACAGCGCAAACAAAGACATGCTGAATACTTCGTTGTATTAGACACATTTCACCAAGTTGGTAAAAAAGAGCATCGCCATATATGATTGTATTACTACCTAGGATATTCATGAAATAAGGCATTGGGACGTCTACGATGAACTTAGTGTATCATTGTTGTTAATCAATTGTGCAGTGGGTTTTCTTATACGATCTTTAAACTCATTCATATTGTTCTTATGCGATTGTTTCATTTCCTGGATGTCGCTACATAGGTATTGTAGGAATGCCATATTGTTATCATTACGGGAGTCTCCGTGGCGAAGTAGTAAAGCAGACTAGCTAGTGCTCCGAAGATTGTGGATTCGATTCCGCTCTACGTCTTTCGGTTCATGAGTGCAATTTTCTCGGAGACTCCTGGGGGTCGTCATCGGAGCTACGGAGTTCGTGCTTTGTGCGACGCTTCGGTAGATCATCCTGCCAAAAGAGACCGTGCGACATGGAATAAAAGCCCGGCAATGAAGTCGATCCTCACGACTTGTTAAAGTTATCTTTATAGACTATGATTGTGTACGGTGTAGAGTTTTCAAGATGAATATCTCTCTCTCTCTCTATTGATGTGGTCAAGCCGTCTGACTCCTGCTCTGAAGGTCGTGGATTTGTTTCCTAGCCCCGTAATTCAGATCTCGAGTGCAGTTTACTTCCGGCACTTTTTTCAAGAAACCCCTCTATAGATCATAGCCGGAGTTGGGAACCTCGGTGTTCTTGATTTGTAGGCATATATCGGTGAGATATTAGACGTTCTGTGGAGAAGGACTGAGGGTTGAGCCAAATGGAGAATAGCCTAGAGCAGGGCTGGGCAAACTTTTCGTGTGGCGGGCCGAATTGACAAATGTAAAGCTATTGGCGGGCCGCATATATATATATATATATATATATATATATATATATATATATATATATATATATATATATATATATATATATATCCATTTTGTTTACAGCAACCTATCACAATAAATAATTATTAATTATTTATAGGTTATTAAGCTGTATAAATAAATAATTATTGCAATTTTATTTTACTTATACACTTATACATTATATTTGACAATATGGACAAAAACCTTTACTAATTTGTTAACACGATTTTACGACTTGTTATTATAACAAATATTCTTTATTATCTATCAATGGCTTCAATTTAGACACACATCGACTATATTGTCACTACAGTTGTTGATTTCTAATGAGATGTATGTAACTGCTTGCAATTTTTAACAATATTCTTGAAATCTGGAGCAAGTTGTTGAAATTCGCATGACAGCATGCAAGTTGCAGTCCGACAATAAAGACCTATTCTTAGATTTGTTGATCTTCAAGCAAGAGAATGCTTATTCGCAAATGTATGTTGATCCAAATAATGATAAAAGTTTAGCTGCAAAGTTTTTCAAGTTGGGAAATGATTCTTGTGATAAAGATCCATAGAAATCCAGCAAACCATCTGTCTTGAATTTCTCTTTCATGTCATGATCTGCTTGTAAGTCAAGCAGCTCCAACTGTATGTCCTCTGCGGCTGTATCAGCCTCAGCACTAAAAGGAGAACTGAGAATATTGAACTATGGCTCTAATTTCTTGAAATCTTGGAATCTCCATCCAAATTCTTCAATCAATGCAGCTAATTTGGCTTTGTACTTTTCAGTCATTTCACCAGAAATGGTTTCTTGTTTCAGCAAAGGGAAGTGACAAAATCTTTTTTCACTTGCTTGTCTGGAGAACAGAGAGTTTTGCCTGAAATGATTTTACATATACATATAATTCATATGCAAACACACCATTACCCTGAAGTTTGACATTCAGTTCATTTAACATTTTCCATAATTTCAATGGCAAACATAAAGTCAAACTGCCACTCTTTATTGACAATGTTAGTATTAAAGTCACATGCAATGCCCTTCATCTCTAGGAACATCACTATTTCTTCTCTGAGTTCCCACACTCGCCTCAACACCTTGCCGAGACTCAGCCATCGAACATTGGTGTGGTTCAGGACATTGGAATGTTCTGTTTCCAAATCGTCAAGTAATGACTTGAACTGTCTGTGATTAAGTCCTCTTGATCTGATGAGGTTGATGACACTGACAACTGGGTCAATAACATGCTTGATATTCAAAACAGTTTTACACATACTTTCTTGATGAATCACACAGTGAAGTGGTAATAATGTGTGGTCTGGATATTCTGCTTTAATCTTATCACTTATTAACTTTACCAGACCTACATTGTTTCCAATCAAAGCACGAGCTCCGTAAGTTGTAACACTTGCCATCTTGTTCCAAACCAACCCAGTTCTTTCAACACAGTTAGTAACAGCATTGAATATATCATGGCCTGTGGTTGTGTCTTTGAGTGACTCAAAAATCAGTAACTCTTCAGTGAATTTGAAAGAAGTGTTTATTCCACGTATAAATATAAATAATTGGGCAGTATCGTGTACATCGGTACTCTCATCCAATGCAAGAGAGTACCACAACAATTGTTTACTTGCATCTTGAAGTTTATGCATCGAATTGTCACTGATCTTGTCAACACGTCTGACCACAGTTCTCCTTGATAAAGTTATGTTGTCAAATCTGTTTTTTGTTCTGGACACATAATGTTTGCTGCATCTAGCAAACATTCCTTGATGAACTCGCCATCAGAAAATGGCTTGTTCTGTTTTACAATTCTGTGTGACAGCATAAGACTAGCTTCAGTTGCTGCATCTTGAATTGAAGACTGTTTAGCGAAAACAGTTTGCTGTTTCTCCAAATTTTTCACCAAATCAAAGCATTTCCTCTCCTTCTCTTCGGTGGTTAAATTGTATCCGAAATCGGAATGTTTTGCTTGATAATGTCTTTTTAAATTGTACTCCTTGAAGACAGCCACTGACTCACGACACAAGAAGTAAACTGATTTGCTACCAACTTTTATAAAACAGTACTTAGTTGTCCATTTATCATTAAAAACATGGCATTCATCTTCAATCTTACGTTTGTTATTGACACTCATCATAACGGTACATGAAATTCTGTAAAATTCAACGAAATAACTTAAAAACTAATTAAAAATTTTTATTTCTAAATGCCCTCGCGGGCCGCATAAAATCACTGGCGGGCCCGCATGCGGTCCGCGGGCCATAGTTTACCCACCCCTGGCCTAGAGCAATGATGGCGATACTCACAAACATAAACAAATACGATTGGCATGGGATGTTCGTAATGACATTGCAAGTCTACAACTCAGCGTATGTGCTAGTCTCTCCTACAATCTGCTAAGTTTTAATTCATGTATCTATACTCACCGGAAGCTTTGAGTACTGTAATGAAAGCCAAAACTGTGCACAATCTGAGAGGCTGCATGTTGTAAAGTTTCCTTTCCGAATGAGACAAATAGTAGCCAGAGATAGATAATATATAGACGATCCAGCCAGGGGGATATAGTTTTTGTATGCATAAATTATGTACATCACAAAGGTGTCTAAAGTGGCTGCTTGACGTCGAAGTATTATTGGATGAATCTAAGATAAAAATAGAATCAACACAACCTTAATCAATGTTATATAATTGGATGTCTATAAAGTTTAATAATTAGGAGAAACGTACCAGCTTTGCACTATATGTATGCATGAACAACATAAATCTGTACAGAACAGCTTTCGCGTGAAATATAGAAATGAAATCACAATAGGCTCAATACAGGAAATGAACTGTTTACTTCATGTTGTCAGCTTTCATGACTGATAAATAAATGTGACGTTAATCACAAGTTGCAGACATATAGCGCTAAGATCTGTCATTGATGTATTTATCGGTAACCGACAGATATACTAAATTAATTATACGAATTGTCCAGGTTCTCGTCATTTTACAATGGCTTCTCTATATTTACAGCAATCAACTGGGTGCATACATTAAATATAGACACCTGATTTTGCCTTCTTCAATGTGTAACAGAAGACACATTAATGTGTGTTACAGTAGACACATTCATGTTTGTTACAGCAGACACGCTAACGTTTGTCACAGTAGATACGCCAATGTTTATTACAATAGATACGTTAATGTTTGTTACAGTAGACACGTAAATGTTTGTTACAGTAGATACCTTAATGTTTATTACTGCAGATACGTTAATGTTTGTTACAGTAGACACGTAAATGCTTGTTACAGTAGACACGTTAATGTTGTTACTGCAGATACGTTAATGTTTGTTACTGCAGATACGTTAATGTTTGCTACAGTAGGCACGTACATGTTTGTTACAGTATATACGTTAATGTTTGTTACTGCAGATACGTTAATGTTTGTTACTGCAGATACGTTAATGTTTGCTACAGTAGACACGTACATGTTTGTTACAGTAGATACGTTAATGTTTGTTACTGCAGATACGTTAATGTTTGTTACTGCAGATACGTTAATGTTTGCTACAGTAGGCACGTACATGTTTGATACAGTATATACGTTAATGTTTGTTACTGCAGATACGTTAATCTTTGTTACAGCAGATATGTTAATGTTTATTACAGCATATACGTTAATGTTTGTTACAGCACATACGTTAATGTTTGTTAATCGACTTGGCACTGTCCTCATCATTTTATTCCTCGGTCTCATTTGGCGGATGATCTACTGAAGCGTCGCACAAAGCACGAACTCCGTAGCTCCGATGACGACCCCCAGGAGTCTCCGAGAAAATTGCACTCATGAACCGAAAGACGTATAGCGGAATCGAATCCACAATCTTCGGAGCACTAGCTAGTCTGCTTTACTACTTCGCCACGGAGACTCCCGTAATGATAACAATATGGTATTCCTACAATACCCATGTAGCGACATCCACGAAATGCAACAATCGCATAAGAACAATATGAATGAGTTGAAAGATCATATAAGAAAACTCAATACACAATTGATTAACAACAACGATACACTAAGTTCATCGTATACGTCCCAATGCCTTATTTAATGAATATCCTAGGTAGTAATACAATCATATATGGCTATGCTTTTTTTTTACCAACTTGGTGAAATGTGTCTAATACAATGAAGTATTCAGCATGTCCTTGTTTGCGCTATAACCAGGGTACACAACTGTTGCTGATTCACCTCAGTGATGCATTGGGAATCTGGACAGGTAACTATCGGCCAGCTGATTATCACATACAATGTGTATATTATAGTAATATCAACTGACTGAATACAAAGCGTCTACAGTAGTGATCGAGAATTGATCATTGTTTCTGCATTAGGTACAGACAACTCTTTATGTTCTGTTATTGTGTAAAATCGACGACCACCAAGAAATGGTGATAACTTGACACAGACCAGATCAATGACAGATATTCTCTTTCCATTACACTATATCTTGATTCTGGTTGCGTAAGTGTACGATTTGTAAATAACCAAATGCCATTGTATGATCCAGTTACTGTAGTGTCTTCCCCTGTGTTTATATGTTGTGTTTTCGTGTATTTCTTGGCTATGAAGGCTAGTGGCCGCAACGTCCTTTGTTTCCCTTAACTGTGTTCTGTAGTGCATAAATTCAATGTGTTGTTTTATTGTGTTTAAATTTCCACAGGTTTACCGCAGACAATAAATGTGTCCATACTTTATCCACAGTTTTTATTTACATAGCAATATTGATTAAAGACTGGAATTAAATATTCTAAATTTTGGTGCAGAGTTTAATTTCTGTTGGCTGCCACACATTCGTTAGCGCTATGAAAGCTCCTCTTGCATTTTGTATTCTTAATTTAATATCCCGGTTTGGTCCCTCATCTTTGTCTTCATTGAAGCCTAACTTGGTGTGTGATTCCGCCGCTGGAAGTGATGTTTCGCAATGGGGATTACGTTATTATTAGCTTGGTTTAATCACATTATCTTTGCCGGTTTCCTTCCATCTCTTATCGTAGTTAATGGTGTCTTCATAATACTTACTGTTGTCAATAAGAATAATATGAATGCAAAAAAGTATCCCAGGCCCACTCCTGTTTTTATTTTATGTGTATATATTAATTTGTTATCTTGAAGGACTCACTTAAGTTAACCATTTTTAGGGTGATTTCATATTGCTGAATAAACCTCCAAATGGATTCCTTCTCAGTTTTATCAAAAGGCATTTGTTAGTTCACATTCTGATAAAAGGTATCTCATTTAATCCAATAACTTTCTCTATTATTATGCTTGATGTGACTGTTTTTGTCCATGCAGGATCTGTTTGCTCGAATGCCTTTCTGTTCATCATTTAGTTGTTTGTCATAGTATCTCGTAACTTCGCCAGGTTGATTCTGCTTAATATTTCTCCATGGACTGAAAAAAAAATCGTTATTCTCTTTACAGTTTACACTTCCTCAGATCCCTTTTCTTACACAGCATCAACAGATACCTTCCTGTCCAGTCTGCTGGTATTTCTTTGGACTTCCATACTCTACTAAATAATTTTTGAAGCAGGTTAGTTGAGTTGTTTATGTTGGCGTTAATAGCTTCCGTTGTGATCCCCTCTAAACCTGCTGCCTTCTCATGTTTCAGTAGTTTGATAGGTTTTATTATTCATTCTTTAGATGTTTTTATTTTTTAAACCGGTTAAAATGCGGCTCCTTTTTTGCCTGTAGGATACCAAACGGGTCATACATATTGCGGACGATAGGTTAGTACATTGTGTTTCAAAAGAAGACATAATGGCTATTCGTACAACCCGTGGCGGTAGTGATTGTAACTTTTAAGTCCAGTTCACTCGGTAAATGTTTGTCAATAACAGATGCATGTGAACATAAGGTCATTTCCACCATCAGAATCATACGCTCATTGTGTGATCTATCTGCTATCAATTTCGGCTTTGTCTTTATTCCATTTCCGATCTGCTTTTTAGTTAGAACCGGATGTTGGGCGGCATTCATCACACCCGACAACCCAAAAAAAGTCGCTTAACAATTGACAGGGTCAACTTCAGTGCACCGGGTTTTATCCCATATGGTTCGGTCTCTTTCCGCAGAGCGGAAAGCGTCGCACAAAGCACTAACTCCGTAGCTCTAGCGACGACCCACAGGAGTCTCCAAAAAACTTCACTCGTGAACTGAACGACGCGGCCCGGAATCGAACCTACAACCTTCGGAGCCCGAGTCAAACAGCTTGACCACTTCGCCACCGAGGCTTCCACCCGACAACCCATATTGTGCCAATGGCTTTAGGCGGAAGAGCGCAATTGGAAGGGTACAAGCAGTATCATTTGGAAGAGATTTGTAAAATAAAGACTCAATGTCATGGCATGGTAGACCACACCCTAAGCCTTCGTAGGCAGCTGGTCTAGGCGGACAGGTGCACAACATTGCTTTGCTGATCCGGCAATTGCTGCTGTTTGTCTTGTTCTAGATGCATCAGTGTTATCTTTCCTCTGGAGAAAACTACGCAGGCAGACAGAGGGATCGTGCTGCATGGGCAACTATTGTCTCTACAATTCCATCCATTCATCATGTGCAATGTCGGTAAGCGTGGGCGGTCATGATTCGCCAATTCACGCGCGATCACCAGAGTCGTGGATCAGCTCAGTGTTCTTGTCTCAACCATGCTACGTGGTCAAGACTTCCAGTTATTTACTTCTCTGTCTTTCCCTTGTTCTCTTCCCCTCGATCTTGCCAGTTGTCACCAAGTTCTCCAATTTATTTCTTCTCATATGATCAACAAATTTTTACTGTCTACGTCTAATTTCTCTAATCATTTTACGAATTTCATTTGTTTCTTGTAGGACATGGTCATTGGTTTTTCTGTCTGTTCATGTTATTCTTTGCATGTTCCTCAGAAACCACATTTCCACAGCCATCAGATGTTTTTTCAGCTTATCTGCTCCTTGTCCACGCTTCACATCCATACAAAAGTGCATGCTCTACAATTCAGGCTAGGATGTGGGCTATGGAGAGGTATAACCCCATCCCTGGTTCCGTTTTCGAGTTTTAGTTAGTTTGCCTTTTTTAAAGCACATTGTAACAGACTATCGTCTATCAAGACGGCAAGGTGCCTGTGTATCCGTCATGTCATGAGCCGAGGAAATTAAGTTAATTATCTATAAATAAAAGCCTTCACCTACTGCAATTTAATTATTTCTGTCCGCACACAGGAGTGTCAAAGAATGCATTGGACATTCTCAGCTATGTGAGCGGTGACTACGACAATAAAGAACAGACACGGGAACTCCGAGATGACCATGACTTAGTCCAAATCAGGCTTATACCCGTGGGCTTGAACTGTTTTCCGACGGCAAGTCTATATTGTGTTTGTTGTCTGTATCTGTTTCTTCTAGCGAAATCACCGTGTTATCAATATATAGAGCCATAACACATGATGACTTATACACTGACGAGGAGTAGGTACAAGTGCCAGCATAGTTACTCCCTTGTCCATATACTCCATTTTCAGTTTGCGTCCAACTAGACAGAAAACGCAGACAAGAAAATCTGGCTTCTGTTGAGGCGGAAGTATAGGCTTTGATTTTTGAGAATTCTTTAGAGCGTGATGTGTCATTTAAACATATGGGTCGATCATTCGACGCGTGAGATGCATTTACGGATCAGGCAGGAGGAAAACTTATGAAGGAAGATACATGTGCTTTTGCTTTGACCACAGGTAGTCTGACTATGGAAGTCATGGTAGTTAAGTAAAGCAATAACATGGCACGAAACACAGAGCTTCACTTTCAGACAGATTGTGAATTGAGAAGGAACATGTATATATAATCGGAGAACATGAGAGCTTGGAAAGAAGTGACAAATAAGGACAAGTGGGAGCAAGTATTCTCATATTCTCGTGTTACATAAATGCCAAGATAATGGACCTTCTTCTTCATTTCATGACACACTTTAGTCAGTTTCAAAGATGTGGTTGTTTTCTTGCAGAGATCTTAATGATGTGTTTATTGTTACCATGTTAATACTATTATAATTGATAATGTCGTTACACTTTCTCCGTGATCCCGTATATCCGCGTGAGGAACACAGCTGCGCGAGATTCGGCAACGGATCGCATCGCCTTAGTTACTTACGGGGTATGTGAGCTAGTCGCTCAGAGAGCAATGGCAAACTACTGAGCGTAATCTTGTCAAGAACATCAACAACAGCTGAAATATGCTGGTGTTGACTACAACGTCCTTTAAGGAATATAAAACTTTAAAAACAAATATCCTTTCTTCATTAGCAGCATCTTCAGCAGCATCAGCAAAAGCAGCAGCAGTAGTAATAGTAGCAGTAGCAGTAGTAGACAGTGAGACATGTCGACATGATAAGGATGCTTGAAGATCTACAAATTGATGGAAAATACCTTAAACTTGTAAAAAACATATATTGGAAACAACAAGCTGCCATCAGAATTGATAACGATGTAGGTCAATATCAGCCTATTAAAAGAGGTGTGAGACAGAGATGTGTAATGTCTCCAGATATTTTTTCCCTGTACAGTGAAAATATATTCAGAAATGTAGTAGACATGGAAGGAATCAACATTGGGGGAAGATACATCAATAGCATTAGATACGCAAATAATACAGTCTTAATTGCAGACAATGAACAGGACCTGCAAAATTTAGTAGATGCGGTTGTTGCACACAGTGAACAACTAGGGTTAGAACTGAATATTAAGAAGACACAGATTATGGTCGTCACTGGGAAGAAGGAAATAATACCACAATGTAATATACGAGTAAATGGGCATATTCTTAAACAAGTGAATCGATACCGTTACCTCGGCACAGTCTATTGAGCTCTCTAAGTGTGTTTATTGAGTGCTGTCTAGGGGTGTATGCTGAGATTGTTGTAGCTACTATCCAAATCCCCCCTCCCCTGCCCGTCCTATCACTTCTTAATCGATGAAAGGGAACCTTTTTGGATATTGATACTGGAATACGGTATCCAACATTACTTGACTTAAATGTTAAGCGGAATTATACCATTTTCTATACCCCCAACAGGTACCCGGTGATAAACCCACCACAAGATTACGATTCTCCGTGTGGCAACTAAAGACATGTCCAACCAGGCGTCATCATCCTGACAACCTAAAGTGATCCATCAATAGACTATACTCTCTCTGGCCGATCGCAAGAATGTTGACTTGAAATAAAACATGTTTCTGAAACTGTGTTTATTTTGTATTTGTGTTATTGCACATGCATGTACTATATTGCAAAGTAGCAAACTCGTTTTCATCATCCATATTACATGCATTACAATTATAATTAAAAATTATATGTATCTTTACATTGCATTATTTTTACACGAAGAGAAACCCAGATACAGATATACATAGATATTGCTTCTTCTGATTCATACTAAATTTGTTTGCATATCCTTTACAGGACAGCTGCTGTCTTTCAGCTGATTGTTGATTTCTTGGCAAGATTATGCTCAGTAGTTTGCCATTGTTTTCTGAGCGGCCGTGTGTTACCCCGTGAGTTACCGACGCGATTCGAACCACTGCTGATTCTCATCGTCGTCACGTTAGTTACGAGAGTATACGAGATTACGTAGAAAAGTCGCTAACCTCTTGGCCAGGAAGCCGGCAGATTCATACTAGTCACGTGAAATATGACCCAAAAAATGCAATTAAAATTTAATATTACAGTTGGGGAATTCTCATATGTGCCGCGTCCCTTTTTTCCGTAGCCAACGTAAGTGCCCATACTCACGGTACCACAGGCAGCCTGGTTATTTGTCCGCCTGCATTTTTCTCTGTCGGTTGGGAGTCGACCAAATCTTCTGCTCATTCCCTGCGGAATCAGCCTCTTCGGTTGTAGCTCTTTGTTGTTCTTATTACATACGCCAAGACTTCCCAAACTACAACATACCCAGGCATACCTTCCGGCCTTGAGATACAACAGTGGAAGATACACTCTATGGACCGCTGAGTGAACTAAAAAAGACAATTAGATTCATGCAAGAGACAACATTGCAGTTATAGATATATTTCAAGCGAACGAAAGAAGAAGAAGTGCCTATTACAGACGCAAGAGTATATTACAGATATTATTTATGGCTGTGTTAAGAGGGAGTATAACGTTACCACTTTTACAGCACAAACCCAGAATACTTATACATTAAATTATATAGACTAGCACATCATATGTATTGCGTACGAAGAAAATCAATATTCAGGGGTTGTAATGGTTGTTCTTGAGCTCTGATGATCGGAGAACTTACTTGTGATGATTGTAATCTGGAGGTATAATCCCGCTACCTGTATTGAGCTCTCTAAGTGCGTTTATTGAGTGCTGTCTAGGGGTGTATGCTGAGAATTTTGTAGCTACTATCCAAATCCCCCTCCCCTTCCATTGCTATGACTTCTTCATCGATGAAAGGGAACCTTTTTGGATATTGATACAGGAATACGATATCCAACATTGCATCACCTCTCTAATAATGTCAGCCTACAACGACTGTTTTAGCGTTCTCTCGCTTTGAACTCAAGTGTAGTCCATACACATGTTACTTTTTTCTAATGCATTGAAGTAATTTTCGATTGTGCATTAGCTTTCGATATTACACGTGACCATCGACATCAAGCGAGACAACTGCGACTTCTGAGGTACACTTAATTTAAGGCCCCAAGTGAAGTACTAGACGTCAACATTTTAGTCCAACTGACCAGTGTAGAGGGTTGATCAGGCTACCTCGGCATATGTAATCCAGTATGCGTTACATCCTTGGTCTGCCGACTGTTGCTGGTAGGCTGAAAGTGATGCAGGCGAAGACATACCTTAGAGTAGCTGCAGACACAGACCACCCACTGCATGAGGCGCTGGACGCAGTTAAGGGTCAGCGACTGATAAGAGGGAAATCATGGATGGCTCAGGCGGAGGATACGATCAGACAGGTGTGCCCCTTGGAGAACATTAGGCGTGGAGAGGAGTGGGTCAGAGTGCCAGCGGAGCAGTCAGATTTGTGCAGAGTTATAATCACATTAAGTCGGGAGTGCAGGGAGTGGCCAGCAGGGGCCACGGAAGTGGAAATCCAGCAACTAATTCAGGACAATGCTCACTCGGGTGATGTGATTATCTACACAGATGGTTCGGTGGCAAGAGGTGAGAGAAGTGGCTGGGGGTTCATAGCCAAAGCTAATGGTCGATGTTTGGGGCAGGAGAGCCTGGCATATGAAACCACAACATCCAGCTTAAGAATGGAGGTGGAGGCAGTCACTGACTCAGAAAGCATGCTGACGAGAGTGAGGACGGGCAGGCTTCGTGCAGAGTGGCTTGCTTCGCTTCGAAGGTCTCAGGTGACAAGCATCGTCTGGATCTTTTTTCCGGGGCATGTCGGTGTGCTGGGAAATGAACAGGTGGTCAGATTGGCTGGCTCTGCAGAACTTGGTGGAGTATTGATACATGACAAGGCAGACGTTGCGGCCTTGTGGGAGCACGTGCACACCTTGGAGGAGCAAATGGATTACCATGGTCTGGCAAGAATGAGACAGCTAGGAGTGACGAGGGGATCTGGCCGACGCTCAACGCTCAGAGGAAAGGCGAGACGGACGTATAATCAGATTGCTACTGGTACTATTAGTGTTGGGACTCTTCGCTGGCTGCTGAGGATGGGGACGAAGCACGTATGCGAATGCTCCGAATGCTGTGATGTCGATTCCTACATCAATCAATCAATCATGTAATTCAGTAGTTTAAGAGTGAGCGCTCTTAAGCTAACTGAGACATCTGAAACACAAACATGAGTCCGGCAAAATTGTCTTTTGTCGTGGAGTAACGAACAGTAACATGCTTGTTGTAAAACACACTCTCAGTCGTGCAGTAACGAACAATAATATACATAGAGTAAAACACATTCGTAGTCGTGCAATGGCAAACAGTGATATGTCAACAGTACAAACACACTCTTAGTTGTGAAATAAATAACAGTAACATGCCTACAGTAAAGCACTAGTCGTGCATTGACAAACAGTGACATGCCTACAGTAAACACACAATCTTAGTTGTGGAGTAACGAACAGTAACATGCCAACAGTAAAAACACACTCTAACTTGCACAGTAACGAACAGTAACATACCAACACTAAAATACACATTTAGTCGTGGAGTAACGATCAGTACCATGCCAACAGTAAAACACGCACTTTGTCGTGGAGCTACGAAGAGTAACATGCCCACTGTAGAGTAATGTATTGGTGCAGCGACATAAAGTAACATGCCTACAGTAAAAACACACTCTTAGTCATGGAGTAACGGAAAGTAACATGCGCATAGTAAAACACATGCATAGCCGAGGAGTAAGTAAAGTAAAGTAAAGTAAAGTAAAGTACAGTAAAGTAAAGTAAAGTGCAGTAAAGTACTTTAAAGTAAAGTACAGTAAAGTACAATTAAGTAAAGCACAGTAAAGTATAGTAAATCACAATAAAGTAAAGTGCAATAGAGAAAAGTACAGTAGAGAAAAGTACAGTAAAGTACAGTACAATAAAGTAAAGTACAGTAAAGTACAGTATAGAACAGTATAGTAAAGTAGTGTAAAGTACAAGAAAGTACAGTAAATTACAGTAAAGTACAGTAAAATACAGTAAATGAAGTACAATAAAGTAAAGTACAATAAAGTACAGTAAAGTACGGTAAAGTACAGTAAAGTACAGTAAAGTACAGTAAAGTACAATAAAGTACAGTAAAGTACGGTAAAGTACAGTAAAGTAAAGTAAAGTACAGTGACGTATGGTAAAGTACAGTGACGTATGGTAAAGTACAGTAAAGTACAGTAAAGTACAGTGACGTATGGTAAAGTACAGTAAAGTACAGTGACGTATGGTAAAGTACAGTGACGTATGGTAAAGTACAGTAAAGTACAGTAAAGTACAGTGACGTATGGTACAGTACAGTGACGTATGGTAAAGTACAGTAAAGTACAGTGACGTATGGTAAAGTACAGTAAAGTACAGTAAAGTAAAGTAAAGTAAAGTAAGGTAAAGTGCAGAATTGTAAATTAAAGTAAAGTACAGTAAGCTACAATAAATTACAGATGTGCAGTAAAATACAGTAACGTAAAGTAAAGTAAAATACCGTATAATACAGTACAATAAAGTAAAGGAAAGTTCACTAAAGTACAGTAAAGTGCAGAAAAGTACAGTAAAGTAAGGTAAAGTACAGAACTGTAAAGTAAAGTAAAGTAAACTACAGTAAATTACAGTAAAATACAGTAAAGTAAAGTAAAGTAAAGTAAAGTAAAGTAAAGGACACGTCTACACGTCTTAGGCACATTTCATATATAGTGCGTTTCTTTCGCATATACTTTACAGGACATCGCTGTCAACATCAGCATATTTCAGCTGATTGTTGATTTCTGAGCAAAATTACTCAAACTACCATTTCTTTCTGAGCGACCGGCTCACATACCCCGTACGTTACCGACGAGGAGAGAACCGATACCGATTCTCGCGCACGTCTCGTTAGTCACGAGAGTATACGGGATTACGGAGAAAGTCGTGTAACTCCTAGACCAGGAAGACCGTCATATATAGTGCTACACCCACAATTATTTAGACCAGCCCGCTCTCGGTGGGTGATATGGTCAGTGCCTAGACGGTTAGTCATGTAGTAACAAACATTAACATGTCTACTTTACCAAACATTAAAGTGTCTACTGTACCAAACATTAACGTGTCTACTGTACCAAAAATTAAAGTGTCTACTGTAGCAAGCATTAACGTGTCTACTGTAGCAAACATTAACGTGTCTACTTACCAAACATTACAGTGTCTACTGTACCAAACATTGACGTTTCTGGTGTAACAAACATTACTTTATCTAATTTAACAAACATTAACGTGTCTATGGTAACTGTAGCATAACGCTAACCACCATTATTCATTTACCAACACCTGCCGCAAAAAGAGGAAACAACATTAAAAGAAATTGACTTCACAACCGCAAACGGAGACTAGGACTTAAAACTTAACATCGAAACTGGAACTGCATAAGTGACAGATGACGTGGATTCTTAGAAAGATTTCATCAGACGAAGCTCGGAAGACCATTGGACGGGACAGACACATGACACGGCTTTCGCGCCAACGCCGGTATAGATTATGATAAGCAGCGCACTCTTGCGAAAACATGCCTGGCGAATAGACGTCAGAAATTGTGTGACCAAATTTTCCAATAGAGGAGGCAGAATGTCTGAGTCCCAGGTGAGATTGTTAGTCCCGAGATTAGACTAAGAACCCGATGTATCAAGTATCAAGTAATGGTAACCCGTGTTTGTAATGTCAATTGAAATGTATTATTATTAATTAAAACCTCTGAAATGTAAAAATGCTCGACTGTGGATTCTAACGACGCAGAGCCGTTCCCTGGCAAAATGACTCTTCGATGAAACTGCAATCTCTGATATTCTTAGAGATAATTATTAACTTTAAGAAGTGCATTATACTACTACATTCTATTCTAAACAACTGTGAGAAGTGATGATTCGAAAGCAATCTTGTGCATTTCACCAGAAACACTGATAAAAGATGCTATCACTACCTACAGCTGAAATGACAGTTCGTGTACTAGAATAAGTGCCTTGTTCTAAAACAGACTTATCTATGCCTATTTACAATCTAGAAAGCTGAAAGAGAAATCAATCTTTCCTTTCTCCTTCATCTATTGAATCAATAGGGTTTGACGGAATAAATATTTATATTTATGTCAAATTTTAATTAGATAAGAGCACATATGAACTGCATTACATGAGAAAGTTGTGCTTCACGGAACACCATCACGCGCAGTGAACTTAACTCATTACTCAACATAACTTAAAACACAACACCACTCATCACCACACAACCCCACACTCAACATCACAACAACAGATAATGGGAGAGAGTTATTAGACACAAGAAGAAGAAGAAGAAGAAGTTAATTGGGAAAACACAGAGAATTATTTATACACGCGATAAACACCACTGAGTGGAAGAAATGTTCTAAATGTATGTCATTTATTTACATGCATCTTGACATATTCTCACTCTTGTCACTGTCTTACTGTACACGTTCACTGACCCCAGGTCAAATGAGAACTTACATACAGCAGGTACCAACTGAGACAAGGCGTACACCGTGTGATAAACTCTGACCACCCCAAATTAACCCAACACTAGCTTATAGAGAAAAGGAGGGGAGGGGAACTAGTTCCTACTTCAGGAATTTAGGTTTCTTTTACCTACTTTTAAAAGATTGTATTGGTAGGAATGTACATATATATGTGAATATTCATCAGTGATCTTGGTGGCTACATACCAACAACCACCCAACACATCAGCAAACTAACCACCTAAATCAGACCTGAAAGAGGGAAGCCGAGAGAAAGAGATGAACCACAAGTGAGATGGAGGATGACTTGGCCATGAGCAGAGTATGGGGAGGCCTTCAGAGGAGCTATACGGGCAGACCTGAAGTGGATCCATCAGTCAATGGACCCTGGTTTACCTAATCTTCCAGTCACCAGGTTACTTTTCTCATTGGTACACACCACACCCAATTTCAGGAAACTGATAGTTAATTGTTGATTCATCACCATCACACTTAATATGTACAACATCAAAATGTTTACTATGTTTCACACTTGTTGACATATCATATATTGATGCTTGATTGATTGTCTGGGACAATGGTCCAATGTGCAACTTTTCTATTATCTTGTGTAAATCCCAATAGAGATGTATGTACTGACCAGAAGGCTCAGGCCCAGTCAATAAATGATTAACATGAATTGACCTTCTGTTAATTTATCAGTTCAAACCTATCTGTGAGTCAACAACTTCTTTGTACATCATGTTGTCAGAATCTAATGTGATTGATTATGTGTTTGATTGTTTAAAACTAAATTAACTCATAATGACTTACTAAAATGGGGGAGAGACGACTCTAGATCTATCAACTGCTCAATATCCACGTTTCTTCATCTAAATCAGGCTGAGAAAATTCTCCAGACTTTCCTCAGATTTGATAACCAATAAAAGAGGGCTCCAGAGCTATAAGAATCATTGGAGAAGGGGCAGATTCCCAGTTAGTAATTACCATTCTCACCAGGGCCATAATCTATATCTCCTAGACATACTTAATAGAACGAGGCCTGCAGATAACTCAAGGTTCATATTCTGGGGTTATTGAAGATAGAAGAGGATGGGGCTCTACTTCTTTTGTTAGAGATGGGGCATGCACTACAGTGATCTCCCACTCCCTTCAAAAATATATGACATATTGTCGGCTACGTCCTGGATGGTTCCCATATATTAACCTTTAAACAATTACATAAAACATTAACACAATTATCTTTAGATTTTGAACATTGTCATTTTCTTATATTGATTGACAGCCACATGATATGAATGATATTAACAGATAAATAAGAGTAGGTGACTGATCATTCCTCCTGAAGAAGGGGGCCATGTTCAAATAGGCTTATTCTTCAGAAAGAGGTGCTCCAGGTGAAATATATAGTGTGTATCTACTCTACCATCACTACTTCTCTTCCAGAGAAGGTGTTCTTTTCCTGTGGAGTCTGAACTTAACAGCATTTCATCAACTACCGGAAAATCTTATCCGTTGGGAAAACTCTGTCTAATTTCAGATTCTTTTCTTTACTAGGAATTAAATCTGGTTATTTTAGTGCCTGCTGCCTTTGGCTTTTCCAGCATTGACAGACAGACATAACATAGGGTGTTTTTAATATTGCACATGCTCTGTTGTATATTTGCAGATCAGGGACTGACAAGCTTACGCGGATCAGACTAACTGCAATTATATTTTTAGGCAGAACAAAGCAATAAATTATAGACATGGCGGAAACTGCAAAGTTTAGAGCCCAAATAACAGAAACAGGTAGGGAATGCGGGTTAGATGGCCTTGCGCTAGCTAACTATGTTTCAGATGCATTCGACAAAAGAGAAAGACTGCAAGCGGAATCGGCTCTCAAAGAAAAACAGCTTCAGGCAGAATTGAAGGAGAAAGAGAAACGACTACAGGCTGAAATGGAAGATAAGGAGAGAGAGCGTCAACACCAACTGGAGTTGAGGAGAATGGAGATTGAAGTGGAGATCCGGAGAATAGAGAAAGGGAGTGGTCCTACACCCTCAACCTCATCAGGATCGCCAGTGACAGAACCACCTCCTCACGTCTCTCAACTTAATTCAGGAGCTATGTCATTTCCTCTGGAACCCTTTAATGAACAGACTGACCACATCGAAGGATTTTTATCACGATTCGAGGCAATGGCTGTCAGCTGTGGGCTTGAAGAAAGTAGATGAACGACGAAGTTAGCGCAGGCCTTAAGATCCACGGCGTATGATGTGTTCTCGCGCCTCACTAGAGAGGAACAACAGAACTACACAACACTTAAGACGGCACTCTTGAGCCGATTCGAAGTGGACGCCGAATCTTATAAACTCAGGTTCAAAGCCGCAAGGAAGGAACCGGGTGAGAGTTACGCGCAACTAGTCGAAAGACTGAAGTCATACATACAAAGATGGACTTGCTTGGGAGGATTTGAGGAAAGTTTTGAAGGACTCCGTGAAATGATCATCATTGATCAGATCAAGAGGAAAATGCAGAACGAAATGAAGGCATTCTTAACCCAAAACGGGGCTGACCGCCTGGAAACTATAATCATCCTGGCAGAGAGATTTGAGAAATCTCAGAAGGAGATGGGAGGAAAGGGACGTTCGAACAACACCCCCTCTCAAAACAAAACTCCACAGCCAAAAGAGGGTGAAAACACTGTAGCCACCGGGAAAAAGGGGAAATCCCAGAAAAACACTCAAAACTCAGTCCAAACAGCGCCGAAGGAGGACAAACCATTCTGTACATTGCAAAATTAGAGGTCACACATTTCAGAATTGCAGGAAAAATCCACCTCCACACACAGCGGCATGTTTGGCCAACCGAAAAGAGAAAAAAGTGAGCACTGGTGAAACGTCCAAACAGACACCTCATCAAGACACATCATCTCGTATTCCGGTTGTAGAATCCATCTTGCTAAATGGATTCAAGACTACCTGTTTATATGATACTGGATTGCCATATGACTGTGTTGTCTCATCATCCTTAGTTCACCCTGAACAGGTGACAGAGGAAATAGTGGAATTACAGGGACCACTGAAGAGTTCAACAAATATGTCTCTTCCAGTGGCAAAAGTGAACATAGCCTCGCGGTATGTCACTGGGACAATCAAGGCAGCAGTCTTGGACGATCCGATATATCCTGTAATCCTCGGCTGTATATTTATCGTTCTAGGAGAACCTGTTCAACCTGTGGCGATGGCGACCATGACCACTCGATCCCAGGCAACAAAAACTCCAGAAACAACTACGCCAATCCCTCGAACGGAGGAAGTGAAGAGGGCACAAGAAGCCGACAGCACCTTGGAACCCTGCTTCAGAAAACTGCCAAAATCCCATTTACCTCTACGTAAAGGTGATCTGTTCATGAAGTCAGCACTTCTTTACAGAAAAGCAGGACGAGCTGGACAAGAGATTAATCAACTTGTTGTACCAACTCAATACAGGACTCAGATCTTAGAGATGGGTCATAGTCTACCATTCAGTGGGCACATGGGTATCAACGCTACTACACAGCGGATTACCACTCACTACTTTTGGCCAGGGATGAATTCAGACATACAACGGTTTGTAAAATCATTCCCACAGTGTCAGAAAGTATCACCAAAACACCGGACACCACCGGCAATGTTGGGTGAATCGCCAATCACTGGAATTCCATTTGAGAAAGTGGCTGTAAACATAATCGGACCTCTCTCAGCAACGAAGAGGCGAAACCGATTCATATTAACGCTTGTGGACACAACAACCATGTTGGCCGAAGCAGTTCCTATGCCCAGCTGTGACTCCAAACACATCGCTGATGCATTATTAGGAATATTCACACGTCTAGGATTCCCACAAAGGATCTTGACGGACAACGGTTCACAGTTTCGTGGTAAGCTCATGGAAGAGACCTTCAGACTTTTTCATGCACGCCATATCTTCAGTTCACCATATCACCCTCAGTCAAATGGACTTGTGGAAAGGTGGAACGGGACATTGATTAGTATCCTGCGCAAAATTGCCCAGGAGAAGACAGAGGATTGGGACTTGTATTTACCCGCAGCTTTATTCGCTTACAGGGAAGTACCCCATCACTCAACAGGTTTTGCTCCAGCCACACTGTTGTTTGGACGACCCATCAAGGGACCACTGGAGGCGTTACTTCGAACGTGGACTGATAATACTACAGATGACACAGTCGTGACTGCATCTACATATGTTGCCGAGTTGAAAAATCGTTTACAACACAGTTGGAAACAAGCGAATGTCAATCTACGTCAAGCCAGACGAAGAATTGCTCGTAACTTCAACCGCAAGGCAAAGGATAGAGAGTTAGAGGTAGGAGAGAAGGTGATGTTGCTGCTTCCAACCAGTCAGAATAAGCTGCAAATAGGATGGAGAGGACCTTATGTAGTGACGGAGAAGATCTCACGTACCAACTACAGAATTTCAGTCAAAGGCAAGATGAAAGTATTTCACATAAACCTCTTGAAGAAATATCATGAAAGACCCTCAACCACCGAACCTGCACATCTGATGGCCATGAGTGTGGCTACTGAAGTCGAAGAAGGATCAACAATGGGAGTCGAGTGCCAACTGCAAATCAATCCCAACTTAACAAAGGATCAGCAAAAGCAGATTAGGGAACTTATGGCAAAATATGCAGAAGTACTTACTGATAAGCCAGGAAGAACTGATTTGGAGGAATTTGACATGAAGTTAAATGACACAGTGCCTGTGCGAGTCAAGACTTACCCAGTTCCTTATGCAAAGCAAAAGACTTTAGAGGAAGAAATACAACAGCTGCTCACCGCAGGAATAATCTCACCATCTGAATCACCTTACAGTGCTAGCGTCGTCTTATTGAGAAAACCAAGTGGAGAACATAGATTGTGCATCGATTATCGACAGCTCAATGCTATAACTGAATTCCAAGCCAGAACCTCTGCCTGATCAGAATAAACTCTTCACAGCACTCAACCGAGCTAAGTACTTTACTAGGATTGATTTCAGTAAGGGATATTACCAGATTCCTGTAAAACCGGAAGTTAGACCATGGTTAGTGTCACAACCTCACATTAGTCATATTATCTGGTAACCTAACATTAGTTAATAGAGATTAGCCAAGAGCTACTACTCCCGCCCAAAGGGAAAGAAGTAAGACCCTCGAAGGCCAGAGTATTCCAGAACCTTCTCGAAGGACTGGTCAGTGAGTCCACTGTCCCGTGGACACTGATGTGGCCCGCCTATTGCGAGGTCCATGAGGAACTCGAACAGAGTTACCACCCGTGTCGGATTGCGACACGTGTGGATCGGCAGAGAGAGACGGGACATCGAAGAGGCAACAGGGCCTGCCTTAGAGGGACTCAATAGTTTAGACTTTATAGTTTAGACCCATGTGGGGTTTATAGACTTATGCTAGATAGTATGCTTAGAATGTTTGATGATGTTAAAGTGTGTGATGATGTTAAACCTCTGTGATATGCGATTCAGTGCGGCCTTGTTAAACCCACTGCGCCAACGCACTGTATATTGAAATACAATAAATGTTAGATGTTATATCTAACTGAGTTATTGTTGCCTGTATGAGCCCGAGCTCAGATACCTAGACATACAACACGTTGACAGGCTTTTTGGGGGCCAAGCTCCGGTTTTGGCATAAGCTTTACATATAAACGGCTATTAATTGCCAAGTAAAATAGTAAATTAATCATATCAAATTGTTGTTTGAAGAAGTTTAACAAATGTGCACCTATCTAGCGATCAACTAGTATTAATATGAGTCCCTCTGCAGTTAGTCTCTCAATGATGTTAATACTATAAATTATTTTTACATGACTGTAACATTTTTTGACTGTTACTAATATTTTCTCATTCTACGAGCAGATTGTTCCGCGAATTGTGAGACCTTTTTGTGTGGTGTGTAACCTATGTGAACTATCCAACAGTGGCGAAAGTACAAGACAACATTCACAAGTTCTGGGATCATAAGATAAGTTTCACATCATGCCCATTGCAACCCTAAGCGGTACTTATCACCATCCATCCATGTATCATTTTGCTTTGCATTGATTTGTATGTATATTCATGACCTTGTAACCAACATAACTTTGCATTTGGATTTGCGCATGTAATAATTAAGGGAGATAACGAAATTTTCTACTCCCCAACATTTTTCTAAGGGATTTAACTTCAGTAAATTTACCAACAAGTAAAAGTCAAGATGTCTACTTTAGATAAATGTATTGAGCAAGGTATTAAATTAGGTTATAAAGAAGATAAACTGTCAGAATGGGTACAGAAGACGCACGCAGAGAACATTGCCCGTGAAGAAAGAGCGGTAGAACGAGAAGAAAAGAAGATGCAAATGCAGGCAGAAGAGAAGAAAATGCAAATGGAGGCAAAAGAGAAAAAGATGCAATCAGAACGAGAAAAGATACAGATGCAACTACAAGCTGAAGAGAAGAAAATGCAATTACAGGCTCAAGAGAAACAATTAGAGCTTGAGGCGGCGGCCAAACAAGCCCAATTGAATGCTGATACACAAATAAAATTAAAACAGATGGAGATGGATTCCAACGTAGAAATATCTGTAAATAAACTAAGAAGCAAAGAGGAAGAACAGAAATATAATAAGTATAAAGGCATCGTCAAGGCATTCTGCTCAGGAGATTCCATCAGTGCATACCTGGAAAATTTCGAGTGTCTAATGTCCTACCATAAGATCATAAAATCAGATTGGTCATTTATTTTAATGAGAAACATAGCTCTAGAACCATTGAAAGTAATAGAAACAGTGCCACAGGAAATGAGAAAGGATTATGACTACTTAAAACAACGCATTCTCCAACATTTCTCTTTAGATACTGCAGGTTACCAACACCAGTTCGCTAAATTATCCCCTCAACCAAATCAAACCTTCATAGATTACGTATCGACAGTTCAGGATGTGTGCACAAAGTGGATTAACTCGGCTAAGACTAACAATAGCCATGATAAACTAAAAGAACTCATTATTATTGATAAAATAGTTAGTACAATCCCCACACCTTTTGCTAAGTTTTTGAAACAAATGGATTGTAGAAGTATTCAGGATGTAGTGACAAAGGGGAATGCATTTTTCACAGCGAACAGAGACATTTTCCAATTAAACTTAGGTCAGAACGAAACAGCAGCAGTGGTAAACACGAAATACTCGAAACCAGCTGAAAGCAAGTTTAAACCACGCTCAAATGTCAGGAAGCCAGTTAAGTGCCAATATTGTAGTTTGACGCACGAACAATACGCTATGTGCGATAAATCGCCTAACTATCCTCATCACCTCAAAATGATTGCGGAGAAGCAGAAAAACAAAAGAAATGCGTACCAGAGAGCGGTCAAATGCTATTTTTGCAGCAGCTTTGGGCATTATAGTCGCTTTTGTGATGGCCGAAAATTACTAAAACAGGCCAATGCTGCACTGGTTGAAAGTTCCTCAGAGGAAGATATTGAGTTACTGAATGAGTGTGACAATCAAAGCGAAAGTTTGAGTGAGCTAGGGAATGCGGTGCACATTATTGACACCATTACAGACAGTAAGTGTAACACCTGTACGAAATTCCAACTTGACACAACATTACTATGTGGCCACACCATCCCTATTTCAAATGAAACAGCCAATGCTGCCTTATCTTCTACAGGCAAGCTTAATTTTTCAACAGGGTTTGTAAATAACAAAAAGTGCACATTAATTCGTGATTCCGGCGCAACGCTCTGTGGGATTAAGAAAACATTAATCGACGACAAAGACTACACACACAAACACGTAACTTGTCGCACATTCTCAGGCACTATAGAGAAATACCCCCTTGCTCTTGTCGAAATTCGAACACCGTTCATATCAGGACTAGTATTGTGCGCTGCCCTAGAAAATCCGGTCGCTGATATTATACTTGGTAACCTGCCCAACATACGACCTTGCTCTGAAAAGCAAATCAGAGACTGGGAGCGAAAGAACGGTATACAACACCCAAACAGCGATCCGAAAGAGAAACACCATTCATGCTTGTCTGAATCTGCCAAAAGGACAAGGGAGACAACCAATGAAGTGATTCAGAAAGAATTCACCGAGGTGTATGATGCAGGGGCGGTCGAATCTGTCAATGATACGACCAATTTAAAACCTCGAAGTGAGGATGCCACCGATCTACCAAGTACCAAGCCTGTAGATGTGCAACAACACACACAACACACGAATGCAATAACACGACAGACAACTCGCAAAACTCACACCGACCAACTGCAGGAGTCACTAGATATTGCAGCACCAAACACTACCATCACTAATTTTGGAGATGAACAAAAATTGCGTTGCCCCAATTCCTATGTTACTGGCATCGGTGCGCAGCACAAATGGTTGGTCGAGGTCTGGTAGATGTAAGACTGGATGAGCAGTTAATGCCTGCTTTAGTGCTGTGAAAGCTCTCTCACAGTCAGCTGACCAAGTGACTTTCTCTGGTTTCCCCTTTTTGGTAAGATCCGTTAAAGGTGCTGACAGAGTATTGAAGTCTTTGGTGTATTTTTGATAGAATCCACATAAGGATACAAATGATCTTACATCCTTCTTTGTTTTTGGTTGAGGTGCTCTCTGGAGTTTGTCCACATTTCCCTCTTGTGGATTTATCAGTCCATGAGATATCTTATGACCTAGAAAGTCCAATTCTTGGAATCCTATCTGACACTTCTTTGGTCCAGCCGTCAATCCAGTTTCTCTGAGGCGCCTGAACAAAAGATGCAGGGTTTCTACATGCTCTTCAAATGTTTCAGTGGCGATCAGGATGTCATCCATGAAGTGACTGATGTCTGGATGCTGTAGTGGGTCAAGTAATTTTCTCATCATACGTGTAAAGACGCTGGGAGCATTACTTAATCCGAATGGAAGAACGTTGAACTCATAGAGTCCTCCAGGCGTGCTGAAAGCTAACTGTCAGCGTGTTGTATGTCTAGGTATCTGAGCTCGGGCTCATACAGGCAACAATAACTCAGTTAGCTATAATATCTAACATTTATTGTATTTCAATATACAGTGCGTTGGCGCAGTGGGTTTAACAAGGCCTCACTGAATCGCATATCACAGAGGTTTAACATCATCACACACTTTAACATCATCAAACATTCTAAGCATACTATCTAGCATAAGTTTATAAACCCCACATGGGTCTAAACTATAAAGTCTAAACTATTGAGTCCCTCTAAGGCAGGCCCTGTTGCCTCTTCGATGTCCCGTCTCTCTCTGCAGATCCACACGTGTCGCAATCCGACACGGGTGGTAACTCTGTTCGAGTTCCTCGTGGACCTCGCAATAGGCGGGCCACATCAGTGTCCACGGGACAGTGGACTCACTGACCAGTCCTTCGAGAAGGTTCTGGAATACTCTGGCCTTCGAGGGTCTTACTTCTTTCCCTTTGGGCGGGAGTAGTAGCCCTTGGCTAATCTCTATTAACTAATGTTAGGTTACCAGATAATATGACTAATGTGAGGTTGTGACAGGATTCCCCCTCTCCCCTGATTGGATGGGTTGTTATAGGGTAATTAGTTCTGCACTAATTCTGTCACAGAATCACATAAGGATGGTATATGTAGTTTGGTGGACAGTAACTTGGTAACCTACATACTGGCATCAACACTCATGTATTCTCCCATACACCACTTCTCTGATTTGGTGAAGAGATCTCTCTCTCTCCTGTGTCCTTAACAATGCTTACCCGACCGAAGTTACGTGACGTTTACTAGTTGTGTTTACAACCCGTCCTTCTCATAGTATCCCACTGATACCAAGATAATTAACCTCTGTTTTAAAGAGGATTAACAAGACAAAAGTCTTGGCTAATTAAGTACACCTTCAAATCTTGTTCAGTGTGTGCATTTCAATACACTTTTACTCTCGTATGTTGTATAATGCTAAATATGTAGTTACGTTGTTATTTTATCCCATCTGACTACATGTGTCCCTGTTGGCTTGTTACTGTGTTTACTAATAAGTTGATGTTACTAATAAAGTGACTGCATTTTAATTGATAGTGTTCAGTTTTGAGTTTTGTGTAAATGTGTGCTGAATGTGTGGCTTATTTCCAAGAGTCACGAGTTGGGATATCCTTAATCATGAATTACCCACTGTGTGCAATACATGATCAGGTATTCCAAGCAGTGGTGCTTAGATGTAGTATCCTAACTGCTAAACTAAGAGTACTAAACTAAATGCTAAACATGTATCAATAAATTAGACAAGTAGTACAATTTACATGAAAGACGCAGACAAATTAAAATAAATACGTTTTGCGTACAATTTGTCCGCTCAGTATATCGCTCTCTCATTTAATTCTTTCACACAGCCATTCACACATCTTTCATTCAAAATAGTATTTGGTTAAAATATATAAGTAAAGTTGAGGTAAGTGTTATTTCCCTTAGAAAAAATGGAATAGGCGATATTTTCCCTTTAAGATAATACGTACTTTTTGTACGATGACTCAAAAATGGTTTATAATTTACATAGAGAAAATGGCATAGGCAGGTTATTTAACCTATGAATGGAAATACCTGTAATAATATAGTAGAAAATGTACAAATTACAGGTTAACACTTTTTATATACACAATAATATAATACATATTCAATACTAAATTAATTAATTAACTAAGTAACTAAATCCAACGAGGATGTGCGCGTTGTCTTCCTGTTGTTAGCGTATCGTGCCATGAATGTTAATAGTTCTATGGCTGTCTCTTGAGTGTTGTCGTTGATGTAGTTCTATTTCGGCTGTTAGCAAAGTCTATTAGCCACAGCAAGTATGGAACGTTCTCAATGTCCAGTATAAGTGTTCTTCATGTTTTCGTGATCAATGTCAGTTCACTAGATGAAATCATTTCATAGTTAATGTTTCTTGCTCGGATTGGTCTTAGAGCTTTGATAGATGGTCGTATAGTTCTCAACATTTCACGTTTGTGGGTGGTTTAAGTAACCTATTCACTGAGGTGTTATTACTTTTAACTGAAAGTTCTCTAGCAGGTGTAGAGTTACACTGTTATATGGTACGGAATAAAATATCACAATTTCTGGTATGGCGAATGGTAAATGTGCCAAATGTTATTCTGCTGGCGCATTCGTCTGCTGCGATAAAATATCAGCTATAATATTATCAGTGCCTCTGATATGGCGGATTTCGAAGTCGAAATCTTGAAGAAGAAGACACCATCTTTGTAAACGATGGTTTTTGGGAACACCTTTCTGCAGTACCAACAATGGCGAATTGTCGGTGAGTACAACGAAGTGGGCACCTAAGAGGAACTTAGACAATCTGAGGATACAGAATAATAGACTCAATGCCTCCAATTCCACTGTAGAGTAACGGGTCTCTGCTTTCTTCAGCTTACGGCTTACGTAGAGAATTGGGTGTCTCACTCCATCCACTTCTTGCATTAAACAACCTCCAATTGCGATAGCACTTGAATCTGTGGTCAAAATAAAGGGTAAATCTATGTTTGGTAAACGTAAGACTGGTGGATTAGAAAAAATACGTTTCAATCTGCATACTGCATCCTCTAAGCTGGTACTTTTACAAACTTTTGATGGATGATCTTTTGTTAACATATTCGAAAATACTGCTGTAAGTTCTGCCCAATTTGGTATAAATTTAGAATAGTAGTTTATAAGACCTAATAAACTTCTTATTTGCTTCTTTGTGGTAGGAACTTCTAGATTGAGTATCTTCGAAACAATTTTCTCGTCTGTCAGCAGTTTGCCTTCAGAAATTCTATGACCAAGGAAGTCTATTTGCTTATAGCCTATTTCAACCTTGGAAGGTTTGATAGTAAGACCGAAAAGAAAGATTTGGTTGAAGACTTGTTTGAGTGTACGTAAGTGAGAAGTTATATTAGCAGAATGAATGCAAATATCATCAATATAAGCTTGGACATCTTTAATTCCGTGCAATAGCAATCTAGTTAACCTCACAAATGTGGCGGGAGCGTTCTTCAGACCAAATGGAAGATATCTCCATTCGTACAAACCGAGAGGTGTGGCGAATGCTGTTATATGTCTAGAAGCAGGGTCTAGTGGTACTTGCCAATAACCTTTCGCTAAATCAACATTTGAAAATAAGGATGATTGAGACATGTTCAAAATGAGGTCTTCACAGCTATTCATCGGCTCCGCATCCGTGGTGGTTATTGTATTTAACCTTCGATAATCGATTCACAAACGAATTGTCTGGTCCTTCTTTTTCACCAGAACAATCGGTGAAGAATATTGAGACATAGATTTCTGAATTATCCTATTTTTCTCTAAATCCAAAATTTCCTTGTCTAAATTTGCTCTATAATGCAGAGGAATAGAATATGGTCTACATTTGACCGGTGTCAGATCTGTCAACACAATTGAATGTGTTATTTTGTCAGTCCGTCCAGGTTTGTTAGAGAAGATAGATTTATACTCGTTAAGGAGAGTCAAAATGTCTTGTCGCTGCTGTTGTGTCAGAGTGTCATAGATTTGTATGTCCTTTATACTACCGTCGTCATTCATAATCGGAACTGGGATTTCAGTATTGTCTACGTCTGTCTGGTTTATCACAGATGCTACTGTTTGTAAATTGTCCTCAATGTCATTGTCGTCGTCGTCGATATTAATCGTTGTCAATATGTCGTCAAATTGGTCGTAGCTGTCGTTATCACATATTGTCGGTAATGTACATATGTCTTTGTCGTCTTTGTTGTCGTAAGAGTGCGTTGTTAACGATGCTTCGTTTGTCGAGATGTCACTCAGTTGGGTCACTGTCGTTTCGTTTTTGTCATCAGTTAGCTGCGTCTGCTCACTCGTGTCCGTGTCCTGTCTAGCATAGTATGGTTTTAACATGTTTACATGGAATATTTTCATCTTTCCATTTAACGAAATTTCGTAATCCACTTCCGAAATTCTTCTAACAATTTTAAAAGGTCCCTGCCAAGAGGTTGATAGTAAATCTCTCTTGTCAGGTAGCAGTAGTAAAATATCCTGACCTGGTTTTAATACAATTGTTTTTGCACCTTTGTTGGCGTACTGCCTGTACCTAAAACCTTTCTCCTGTAGTGATGTTCTGGCCAGTATACAGGAACGTATGATTTTGTCTCTGGTGTCAGTGACTAAATCATAGGTGGAAATGGGTAGTTGGATATTTACAGGTTGTGATATGATATCTTTGTAAATAGTCAGAGGTCCTCTTGGGTTCGCTCCATACATCAATTCGAAGGGAGAGAACCCTGTGCTTGACTGTGGGACTTCTCTATATGCGAACAGCACCGTTGGGAGAAGTATATCCCAATCGGCTGGATTTTCAGCTGTCACTTTGGATAGCATATGTTTCAGGTCCCCATTTAGTTTTTCGCAGATACCATTTGCGGCTGGTCGATAGGGACTGGTGAAACATTGCTTTATGCCTAGTAACTTAGTTACCGATTGAGTGGCATTGGATATGAACTGGGTTCCCCTATCTGAGATTATTTTCTCCGGAAAGCCAAAACGGGAGAATATATTTAACAATATGTCCGTCACATCCTTAGAGGAGATAGATTTTAACGGAAGCATTTCTGGCCATCTCGTACATAGATCGATACGAGTAAAAATATATCTCTTCCCTTTACTTGAGATGTGATTTAATGGACCTACAAGGTCAACTGCCACGATTTGGAATGGTCTCGAGGCAGTTGTGTTGGATTGGACATCTGCCGTGGGGTTTTTCCTCTTTTTCCCCAGTTTCTGACATATATCACATGATCTACAATAGGTTTTTATGTCTTGGCAAAATTTTGGCCAATAAAACTGGGTCAGGACCCTAGCTCTAGTTTTTTCATACCCCATATGACCTCCAAAAGGTGAATCATGGGCTATTTTTAGTACTTTCTCTCGATGTGCTTGTGGTAACACTACTTGCTGTATTGTGGACTGATCTCTAGTGTATAATCTAGTCAACACATTGTTGTTTAATGTAAATGACCACGATGCGTTTTTAGATAATTTTGGTTTAAGTCCTACTAATCTAAAATAAGGTGAAAGTGTAGGATCTGATTTTTGTTCATCTCCAAAATTAGTGATGGTAGTGTTTGGTGCTGCAATATCTAGTGACTCCTGCAGTTGGTCGGTGTGAGTTTTGCGAGTTGTCTGTCGTGTTATTGCATTCGTGTGTTGTGTGTGTTGTTGCACATCTACAGGCTTGGTACTTGGTAGATCGGTGGCATCCTCACTTCGAGGTTTTAAATTGGTCGTATCATTGACAGATTCGACCGCCCCTGCATCATACACCTCGGTGAATTCTTTCTGAATCACTTCATTGGTTGTCTCCCTTGTCCTTTTGGCAGATTCAGACAAGCATGAATGGTGTTTCTCTTTCGGATCGCTGTTTGGGTGTTGTATACCGTTCTTTCGCTCCCAGTCTCTGATTTGCTTTTCAGAGCAAGGTCGTATGTTGGGCAGGTTACCAAGTATAATATCAGCGACCGGATTTTCTAGGGCAGCGCACAATACTAGTCCTGATATGAACGGTGTTCGAATTTCGACAAGAGCAAGGGGGTATTTCTCTATAGTGCCCTAGAATGTGCGACAAGTTACGTGTTTGTGTGTGTAGTCTTTGTCGTCGATTAATGTTTTCTTAATCCCACAGAGCGTTGCGCCGGAATCACGAATTAATGTGCACTTTTTGTTATTTACAAACCCTGTTGAAAAATTAAGCTTGCCTGTAGAAGATAAGGCAGCATTGGCTGTTTCATTTGAAATAGGGATGGTGTGGCCACATAGTAATGTTGTGTCAAGTTGGAATTTCGTACAGGTGTTACACTTACTGTCTGTAATGGTGTCAATAATGTGCACCGCATTCCCTAGCTCACTCAAACTTTCGCTTTGATTGTCACACTCATTCAGTAACTCAATATCTTCCTCTGAGGAACTTTCAACCAGTGCAGCATTGGCCTGTTTTAGTAATTTTCGGCCATCACAAAAGCGACTATAATGCCCAAAGCTGCTGCAAAAATAGCATTTGACCGCTCTCTGGTACGCATTTCTTTTGTTTTTCTGCTTCTCCGCAATCATTTTGAGGTGATGAGGATAGTTAGGCGATTTATCGCACATAGCGTATTGTTCGTGCGTCAAACTACAATATTGGCACTTAACTGGCTTCCTGACATTTGAGCGTGGTTTAAACTTGCTTTCAGCTGGTTTCGAGTATTTCGTGTTTACCACTGCTGCTGTTTCGTTCTGACCTAAGTTTAATTGGAAAATGTCTCTGTTCGCTGTGAAAAATGCGTTCCCCTTTGTCACTACATCCTGAATACTTCTACAATCCATTTGTTTCAAAAACTTAGCAAAAGGTGTGGGGATTGTACTAACTATTTTATCAATAATAATGAGTTCTTTTAGTTTATCATGGCTATTGTTAGTCTTAGCCGAGTTAATCCACTTTGTGCACACATCCTGAACTGTCGATACGTAATCTATGAAGGTTTGATTTGGTTGAGGGGATAATTTAGCGAACTGTTGTTGGTAACCTGCAGTATCTAAAGAGAAATGTTGGAGAATGCGTTGTTTTAAGTAGTCATAATCCTTTCTCATTTCCTGTGGCACTGTTTCTATTACTTTCAATGGTTCTAGAGCTAAGTTTCTCATTAAAATAAATGACCAATCTGATTTTATGATCTTATGGTAGGACATTAGACACTCGAAATTTTCCAGGTATGCACTGATGGAATCTCCTGAGCAGAATGCCTTGACGAGGCCTTTATACTTATTATATTTCTGTTCTTCCTCTTTGCTTCTTAGTTTATTTACAGATATTTCTACGTTGGAATCCATCTCCATCTGTTTTAATTTTATTTGTGTATCAGCATTTAATTGGGCTTGTTTGGCCGCCGCCTCAAGCTCTAATTGTTTCTCTTGAGCCTGTAATTGCATTTTCTTCTCTTCAGCTTGTAGTTGCATCTGTATCTTTTCTCGTTCTGATTGCATCTTTTTCTCTTTTGCCTCCATTTGCATTTTCTTCTCTTCTGCCTGCATTTGCATCTTCTTTTCTTCTCGTTCTATCGCTCTTTCTTCACGGGCAATGTTCTCTGCGTGCGTCTTCTGTACCCATTCTGACAGTTTCTCTTCTTTATAACCTAATTTAATACCTTGCTCAATACATTTATCTAAAGTAGACATCTTGACTTTTACTTGTTGGTAAATTTACTGAAGTTAAATCCCTTAGAAAAATGTTGGGGGGTAGAAAATTTCGTTATCTCCCTTAATTATTACATGCGCAAATCCAAATGCAAAGTTATGTTGGTTACAAGGTCATGAATATACATACAAATCAATGCAAAGCACAATGATACATGGATGGATGGTGATAAGTACCGCTTAGGGTTGCAATGGGCATGATGTGAAACTTATCTTATGATCCCAGAACTTGTGAATGTTGTCTTGTACTTTCGCCACTGTTGGATAGTTCACATAGGTTACACACCACACAAAAAGGTCTCACAATTCGCGGAACAATCTGCTCGTAGAATGAGAAAATATTAGTAACAGTCAAAAAATGTTACAGTCATGTAAAAATAATTTATAGTATTAACATCATTGAGAGACTAACTGCAGAGGGACTCATATTAATACTAGTTGATCGCTAGATAGGTGCACATTTGTTAAACTTCTTCAAACAACAATTTGATATGATTAATTTACTATTTTACTTGGCAATTAATAGCCGTTTATATGTAAAGCTTATGCCAAAACCGGAGCTTGGCCCCCAAAAAGCCTGTCAACGTGTTGTATGTCTAGGTATCTGAGCTCGGGCTCATACAGGCAACAATAACTCAGTTAGATATAACATCTAACATTTATTGTATTTCAATATACAGTGCGTTGGCGCAGTGGGTTTAACAAGGCCGCACTGAATCGCATATCACAGAGGTTTAACATCATCACACACTTTAACATCATCAAACATTCTAAGCATACTATCTAGCATAAGTCTATAAACCCCACATGGGTCTAAACTATAAAGTCTAAACTATTGAGTCCCTCTAAGGCAGGCCCTGTTGCCTCTTCGATGTCCCGTCTCTCTCTGCCGATCCACACGTGTCGCAATCCGACACGGGTGGTAACTCTGTTCGAGTTCCTCATGGACCTCGCAATAGGCGGGCCACATCAGTGTCCACGGGACAGTGGACTCACTGACCAGTCCTTCGAGAAGGTTCTGGAATACTCTGGCCTTCGAGGGTCTTACTTCTTTCCCTTTGGGCGGGAGTAGTAGCTCTTGGCTAATCTCTATTAACTAATGTTAGGTTACCAGATAATATGACTAATGTGAGGTTGTGACACTAACCATGGTCTAACTTCCGGTTTTACAGGAATCTGGTAATATCCCTTACTGAAATCAATCCTAGTAAAGTACTTAGCTCGGTTGAGTGCTGTGAAGAGTTTATTCTGATCAGGCAGAGGTTCTGGCTTGGAATTCAGTTATAGCATTGAGCTGTCGATAATCGATGCACAATCTATGTTCTCCACTTGGTTTTCTCAATAAGACGACGCTAGCACTGTAAGGTGATTCAGATGGTGAGATTATTCCTGCGGTGAGCAGCTGTTGTATTTCTTCCTCTAAAGTCTTTTGCTTTGCATAAGGAACTGGGTAAGTCTTGACTCGCACAGGCACTGTGTCATTTAACTTCATGTCAAATTCCTCCAAATCAGTTCTTCCTGGCTTATCAGTAAGTACTTCTGCATATTTTGCCATAAGTTCCCTAATCTGCTTTTGCTGATCCTTTGTTAAGTTGGGATTGATTTGCAGTTGGCACTCGACTCCCATTGTTGATCCTTCTTCGACTTCAGTAGCCACACTCATGGCCATCAGATGTGCAGGTTCGGTGGTTGAGGGTCTTTCATGATATTTCTTCAAGAGGTTTATGTGAAATACTTTCATCTTGCCTTTGACTGAAATTCTGTAGTTGGTACGTGAGATCTTCTCCGTCACTACATAAGGTCCTCTCCATCCTATTTGCAGCTTATTCTGACTGGTTGGAAGCAGCAACATCACCTTCTCTCCTACCTCTAACTCTCTATCCTTTGCCTTGCGGTTGAAGTTACGAGCAATTCTTCGTCTGGCTTGACGTAGATTGACATTCGCTTGTTTCCAACTGTGTTGTAAACGATTTTTCAACTCGGCAACATATGTAGATGCAGTCACGACTGTGTCATCTGTAGTATTATCAGTCCACGTTCGAAGTAACGCCTCCAGTGGTCCCTTGATGGGTCGTCCAAACAACAGTGTGGCTGGAGCAAAACCTGTTGAGTGATGGGGTACTTCCCTGTAAGCGAATAAAGCTGCGGGTAAATACAAGTCCCAATCCTCTGTCTTCTCCTGGGCAATTTTGCGCAGGATACTAATCAATGTCCCGTTCCACCTTTCCACAAGTCCATTTGACTGAGGGTGATATGGTGAACTGAAGATATGGCGTGCATGAAAAAGTCTGAAGGTCTCTTCCATGAGCTTACCACGAAACTGTGAACCGTTGTCCGTCAAGATCCTTTGTGGGAATCCTAGACGTGTGAATATTCCTAATAATGCATCAGCGATGTGTTTGGAGTCACAGCTGGGCATAGGAACTGCTTCGGCCAACATGGTTGTTGTGTCCACAAGCGTTAATATGAATCGGTTTCGCCTCTTCGTTGCTGAGAGAGGTCCGATTATGTTTACAGCCACTTTCTCAAATGGAATTCCAGTGATTGGCGATTCACCCAACATTGCCGGTGGTGTCCGGTGTTTTGGTGATACTTTCTGACACTGTGGGCATGATTTTACAAACCGTTGTATGTCTGAATTCATCCCTGGCCAAAAGTAGTGAGTGGTAATCCGCTGTGTAGTAGCGTTGATACCCATGTGTCCACTGAATGGTAGACTATGACCCATCTCTAAGATCTGAGTCCTGTATTGAGTTGGTACAACAAGTTGATTAATCTCTTGTCCAGCTCGTCCTGCTTTTCTGTAAAGAAGTGCTGACTTCATGAACAGATCACCTTTACGTAGAGGTAAATGGGATTTTGGCAGTTTTCTGAAGCAGGGTTCCAAGGTGCTGTCGGCTTCTTGTGCCCTCTTCACTTCCTCCGTTCGAGGGATTGGCGTAGTTGTTTCTGGAGTTTTTGTTGCCTGGGATCGAGTGGTCATGGTCGCCATCGCCACAGGTTGAACAGGTTCTCCTAGAACGATAAATATACAGCCGAGGATTACAGGATATATCGGATCGTCCAAGACTGCTGCCTTGATTGTCCCAGTGACATACCGCGAGGCTATGTTCACTTTTGCCACTGGAAGAGACATATTTGTTGAACTCTTCAGTGGTCCCTGTAATTCCACTATTTCCTCTGTCACCTGTTCAGGGTGAACTAAGGATGATGAGACAACACAGTCATATGGCAATCCAGTATCATATAAACAGGTAGTCTTGAATCCATTTAGCAAGATGGATTCTACAACCGGAATACGAGATGATGTGTCTTGATGAGGTGTCTGTTTGGACGTTTCACCAGTGCTCACTTTTTTCTCTTTTCGGTTGGCCAAACATGCCGCTGTGTGTGGAGGTGGATTTTTCCTGCAATTCTGAAATGTGTGACCTCTAATTTTGCAATGGGTACAGAATGGTTTGTCCTCCTTCGGCGCTGTTTGGACTGAGTTTTGAGTGTTTTTCTGGGATTTCCCCTTTTTCCCGGTGGCTACAGTGTTTTCACCCTCTTTTGGCTGTGGAGTTTTGTTTTGAGAGGGGTTGTTCGAACGTCCCTTTCCTCCCATCTCCTTCTGAGATTTCTCAAATCTCTCTGCCAGGATGATTATAGTTTCCAGGCGGTCAGCCCCGTTTTGGGTTAAGAATGCCTTCATTTCGTTCTGCATTTTCCTCTTGATCTGATCAATGATGATCATTTCACGGAGTCCTTCAAAACTTTCCTCAAATCCTCCCAAGCAAGTCCATCTTTGTATGTATGACTTCAGTCTTTCGACTAGTTGCGCGTAACTCTCACCCGGTTCCTTCCTTGCGGCTTTGAACCTGAGTTTCTAAGATTCGGCGTCCACTTCGAATCGGCTCAAGAGTGCCGTCTTAAGTGTTGTGTAGTTCTGTTGTTCCTCTCTAGTGAGGCGCGAGAACACATCATACGCCGTGGATCTTAAGGCCTGCGCTAACTTCGTCGCCCATCTACTTTCTTCAAGCCCACAGCTGACAGCCATTGCCTCGAATCGTGATAAAAATCCTTCGATGTGGTCAGTCTGTTCATTAAAGGGTTCCAGAGGAAATGACATAGCTCCTGAATTAAGTTGAGAGACGTGAGGAGGTGGTTCTGTCACTGGCGATCCTGATGAGGTTGAGGGTGTAGGACCACTCCCTTTCTCTATTCTCCGGATCTCCACTTCAATCTCCATTCTCCTCAACTCCAGTTGGTGTTGACGCTCTCTCTCCTTATCTTCCATTTCAGCCTGTAGTCGTTTCTCTTTCTCCTTCAATTCTGCCTGAAGCTGTTTTTCTTTGAGAGCCGATTCCGCTTGCAGTCTTTCTCTTTTGTCGAATGCATCTGAAACATAGTTAGCTAGCGCAAGGCCATCTAACCCGCATTCCCTACCTGTTTCTGTTATTTGGGCTCTAAACTTTGCAGTTTCCGCCATGTCTATAATTTATTGCTTTGTTCTGCCTAAAAATATAATTGCAGTTAGTCTGATCCGCGTAAGCTTGTCAGTCCCTGATCTGCAAATATACAACAGAGCATGTGCAATATTAAAAACACCCTATGTTATGTCTGTCTGTCAATGCTGGAAAAGCCAAAGGCAGCAGGCACTAAAATAACCAGATTTAATTCCTAGTAAAGAAAAGAATCTGAAATTAGACAGAGTTTTCCCAACGGATAAGATTTTCCGGTAGTTGATGAAATGCTGTTAAGTTCAGACTCCACAGGAAAAGAACACCTTCTCTGGAAGAGAAGTAGTGATGGTAGAGTAGATACACACTATATATTTCACCTGGAGCACCTCTTTCTGAAGAATAAGCCTATTTGAACATGGCCCCCTTCTTCAGGAGGAATGATCAGTCACCTACTCTTATTTATCTGTTAATATCATTCATATCATGTGGCTGTCAATCAATATAAGAAAATGACAATGTTCAAAATCTAAAGATAATTGTGTTAATGTTTTATGTAATTGTTTAAAGGTTAATATATGGGAACCATCCAGGACGTAGCCGACAATATGTCATATATTTTTGAAGGGAGTGGGAGATCACTGTAGTGCATGCCCCATCTCTAACAAAAGAAGTAGAGCCCCATCCTCTTCTATCTTCAATAACCCCAGAATATGAACCTTGAGTTATCTGCAGGCCTCGTTCTATTAAGTATGTCTAGGAGATATAGATTATGGCCCTGGTGAGAATGGTAATTACTAACTGGGAATCTGCCCCTTCTCCAATGATTCTTATAGCTCTGGAGCCCTCTTTTATTGGTTATCAAATCTGAGGAAAGTCTGGAGAATTTTCTCAGCCTGATTTAGATGAAGAAACGTGGATATTGAGCAGTTGATAGATCTAGAGTCGTCTCTCCCCCATTTTAGTAAGTCATTATGAGTTAATTTAGTTTTAAACAATCAAACACATAATCAATCACATTAGATTCTGACAACATGATGTACAAAGAAGTTGTTGACTCACAGATAGGTTTGAACTGATAAATTAACAGAAGGTCAATTCATGTTAATCATTTATTGACTGGGCCTGAGCCTTCTGGTCAGTACATACATCTCTATTGGGATTTACACAAGATAATAGAAAAGTTGCACATTGGACCATTGTCCCAGACAATCAATCAAGCATCAATTGATCTAACAACTGCTCAACATCCATGATTTCTTAACATAAATCAGGCTGAGAGAATTCTCCAGACTTTCCTCAGAATTGATAAAAGGGGGATCAAGAGCTAAAATAATCCTTGGAGAAGGAACAGAATCCCAGTTAGTATATTTTATTCTCACCAGGGCCATAATCTATATCTCCTAGACTAAATTAATAAGACGACGCCTGCAGATAACTCGAGGGTCATATTCTGGGGTTATTGAAGATAGAAGAGGATGGGGCCCAACTTCTTTGAATAGAAATGGGGCATGCACCACAGTGATCTCCCACTCCCTTCATAATATATGACACAGATGTATACACATTATAGTCCAGATATATACACATCTTAATCCAGATATATACACATTCTAGTCCAGATATATACACATTCTAGTCCATATGTCAGCAACTTGCTTGCTACAGGTCTTTCAGGACTCCCCTACTTTTGCACCGCACGAAATAACAACTCGTGTCATTTGCAAAAGGAATGCAATTTATTAGAGCTGGCAATTTCTAAGCTCTGCGAGCGGTATGCTTCATTGATATTAAACAACATGAATGTAATGAAGTGGTGAGAAATGATGCTAGTAATCACAATCTAAATCTAAAGCCTAGTATTTAACTATTGCCTAGAAACTTATAGCATTTGTCAAGAACACGTCTACTCTCTAATCGTCTCCAGTCGGGTCTGTCCACACGCTACACATTGCGTGGTCAAGCACGGACGCTGTCCCCTCTGTGCAGTAGCGAGTCTTGCGTGCATGGAGTCCCAAGCACGCTGGCTCGTGAACTTGAGTAACCGGGTACTTCACGGTTACTCGTAAGGCCAAGCTTCCCAATGGCCTGGGGAAGCCCTCGCTCAATTGTCCTTATTGCCCCCTTGGTTGACACAAATGTGTCCCCTTGTAAAGCTATTTATAGCGCTGGTGTCTCTCCTGTCTGGTGTCTCCCTACTAGACTTGTGTTAACTCTTATTAACTCTCTAAATCCTTATTGGAGATTCTGACAGGCTCCCCTCCTCTCTGTGAAGTGTTACTCCCCTTTAACTCATGTTTGTAACACGTATGGTCACAAAGAAAAATTGGATGTCCAATTTTGTCAGATATCCAATAAGTTGTAACTCTCTTGTTTGGGGATAGAACAACTCTCTTCTTCCTTTACTCACACTGTTCTATCTTTTCACTCGGCTAATTGAGTAGCCCATGTATCAGTATAGTTGGTTCTATAGATATCTCTGGGAATTGTTTTGAACAGGATCCGTTGTCTTATGACTTATGTCCTGGCTTCCGTCGTTTGACCCTAAGTCTTTTGACTTTCACCCGTTGACTTCTGTCTCGACCTGTCCTCATATTGCCCAAAATGACAACCCAAATACAAGTAGACTATGATATGAGTGCAACACATCAGCATAAAATGTTCATGTTCCCTTTAATATCCCCTCCAACTCATATACATACATTTCCACTCTTCACCTTCTCGCTTCCGCTTGTGAAAAGCTATTTTCAATGTTACATTAAGGTTTTTAAGAAGTTATTGTGTCCCCTGAATTTAAGTTGTTGTTCTTTGAAACAAATATTGTCTGCAACTTTTATGTGTTTGTTTTCCTGCTTGTTTGCGTGTTTTCTAATAAACTACAGTGTACTTATCTTCCTAACCTGTGTATGCGTTAGTGTATTAAATGTGTGTATTCCTTCGAGCGCCGTAAATCGGTTTATTGTGGTTACAAATGTTTGTTATTCTTATTTATGACCACAAATCCGGTTTAAGAAGCTCGAAGTATATTCACTATCTAATCTATTAAAGTATGGCAGTAACACACATAAAAACTGGACAACACATTGGTTACACAGATGACAGAGACAAGTCAAAATAAGACGTTTCCAGCGGTGAAAAAATTTGTCGCTACCTTTCTCTCTCACTATCTTTCCATGTTTACTCATTTTCACATTCTCTCCTCTCATTTATACCTCTTTCATACATCTTTCACTCGCTTTCATACTCTCCTTTTGCTAAAACATTCACTCGTCATTAAAATATGTTTCATAGCATCAAATAAATGAACATTACATATTTACAATTAATGATTGGCTGAATTATAACAGTCTTCACGCCAAATGACTGTGCGTTTTGTTTGCACGTGTCTATACAAAATATACACGGTTGTGAGGATGGTTTGTCACCGATCCTGTAATAGTAACTAATATGATTTGGTGTGCTGACCTATATTATCCCAAGGGAAATAATCTAACTAATTAATTTCATTTAAGAGAATTGAGTTAACTACCTTAAAGTGTTATTTGTAAAAAAATGATGTTAATTTCTAAATGGTTGGGTTAGTTTAGAAATGATATTTTAGATAAATGAATTTATAAATGATTATGATTATGCGGTGATAAACTAATGTCATATTTAACAATTGTATTTCTATTATTGGTGTTATATTAAATGGGTTATTAAGTAAATGATGGTGATTTCTAACTACCACATGACATAAATAAAGTTATATATGCATTTGAACATTTTGCAATTCAATTATTCATAGAAAAATGAAGTTATGTGTACTGTTAATAAAATAATTATATATATATATATATATATATATATATATATATATATATATATATATATATATATATATATATATATATATATATATATATATATATATATATATATATATATATATATATATATATATATATCACAGTTACATTTCTATATCTAATTACACTAACTGAAGTCCTCCTTTCCGGTTTGAAGATGGAGCAATGTTCTTTGTAGACTATTCTTATAACATTGTTCATTTCAGCAAAGTCTTCTATGCTCTCCTTCATGGATAGTGTATAAATATAGTTCCCTACTAACTTATGTCGGTTCATAGCTAACACTTCAACGTTAACATAGTTTATGTGTGTGTCAGCGCATGTTACATCTGCGTCTGTTCGTTACACTCTTCACGGCACTGTTACTTTCACACAGTTTACATGTTTGGCGCTGATAACGCACTTACAGTGTATCTTAATCACCACATACGGCACTGAGTTACCTAACATTTACAGTGTCACTGTTTCTGGTGATCTGTGGTCGATCCCTTCCTGCAAATAAGGTATTTCAATGGTTGACGGTCGACTCAAAATGTCTGCAACAGTGTTCAATCTTCCCTTTAAGTTCTGGATGGTAAATGTGTAATTTTGCAGAATCAAAGCCCACATGTAGACTCTGTTATTGTGGGGAATGCCAGACTGCATCACAGACAACGGAGAATTGTCGGTTTCGATCACAAACTGTGCTCCTGCCAAAAATCTATGACATTCCTTATTACAATAGATCAAACTGAGGCCCTCCAATTCTGATGCTGAGTATCTGGATTCAGCAGGGCTAATTTTCCGACTTACGTACATTACTGGGTGGAACTTCCTTTCGTAGAACTGTCCTAGTACCTCAGATATGGAGATAGCACTCGCATCTGTACGTAAAAAATAGGTAAGTTTTGGATTAGGCATACGAAGGATAGGTGGAACGCTAAAAAGGTATTTCAGTTTTGATAACGCGCTAATTAATCCTGCATCTTGTACAGATAATTTAGCCGAAGCTTTTAAGATGTTAGAAAAAACACTGGTGATTTCCGCCAGATTTGGAATAAATTTACTATAGTAGTTTACCAGACCCAGTAAACTCCGGACCTGTTTCTTGGTCGTTGGCATTGTCAAATTCAGAATCTTGGTGACGATTCTGTCATCTGTTCTTAATTGGCCCCTGCAGATGGTATGACATAGGAAGTCAATTTGTTCCATGCCCAACTCTACTTTGGTAGGCTTGACTGTCAGCCCAAATACTCGCAACCTGTCGAAGACTTGTAGTTTCAGTAGGTGTGATGTCCAGTCTTCCGTATGGATACATATGTCGTCTATATATGTAGAAATATTGGTCATCCCATGGAGAAGATCCCTAGTTAGAAGGACGAAAGTTGCTGGAGCGTTACGAAGGCCAAAAGGAAGAAAGCGCCACTCATATACCTAAAGGAGTGGAGAAAGCTGTTAAAGGAATCGAATTTATTTCCATCGGGACCTGCCAATAACCTTTCGTGAGGTCAAGCTTACTAAATATGCGAGATGTAGACATGTCCAAGATCAAATCCTCGCATGCTGGGATTGGTTCAGCATCAAATTTGGTTATTTTGTTTAAACGGCGATAATCGACGCAGAGTCGAATAGTTGAGTCCTTTTTGGCGACAAGGACAATAGGGAAAGAATACTCTGACTGAGATTTATGAATAATTCCGCTTGACTCGAGAGATAGTAGTTCTTTTTCGAGGTTCGACCTATAGTTTAGAGGGATAGAATAAGGTCGACACTTGATTGGTGTGTTGTCAGTCAGAATAATAGAATGTTTTATTCTGTCTGTCTTTCCTGGGATGTCGGAGAAAATGTCTCTCTATTCCGTCACTAACTCTATAATCTGTCGTCGTTGATCGTCTGTAAGTTTGGTTTCTATCTTTATGCTGTCAATGGTCGCAGTCGTGTCTACAGTAGGGACTGGTAATTCCATCTCGTCTTCGTCTGTCTCGTTCAATACTGTTGTGGTACTAGCTGCGTGTGCTGTTACCTGGCTAAGTGTGTTTGCGTTGTCGCCCTACCTAGTGAAGTTGTGTTGTGTACGTCTGATTACTTGGTGTTGATGCATTTTGTTCGTCTGTCTGTTGTTCTTGTCGTGAGAAGTATGGTTTCAGCATGTTGATATGAAATATCTTTAATTTTCCTTTTATCGATATTTCATAATCCACATCTGATATTTTACTTCCAACGTTGAATGGCCCTTGCCAAGATGTTAGTAACAAATTACGTTTATCAGGTAGTAGAAGCAAGACCTTCTGATTTGGTTCAAGGTGTATAGTTTTAGCACCCTTATTTGCATAGTCGCGGTTTCCATTGCTCGACACCTGCTTTAAGGGTCCAGCAATATCGACCGCTACACTCTCATATGGTCTAGATGCTAATAATGACCGTTGAACTTCGGCCGTCACATGCTTTCCCTTTCGTACAAGATGTTGACAAATAGTACACGAACGACAGAAAAATTTTATGTTAGAACAGAATTTAGGCCAGTAAAAGTGTGCCAAAACTCTGGCTCGCGTTTTATCATAGGCCAAATGTCCAGCAAACGGTGACTCATGTGCGATCTTTAGCACATTTTGTCGGTATGTTACAGGTTACATCGTCTGCTGAATTTCATGGTTATTATTTGTGTAATAACGCATGAGAATTCCGTTAAATTTTCTAAAGTACCAAGATGCATTTTTAGTCACTTTCGCTCGCTCACCCAACAATTTAAAATAAGGTGCGATTGTTTGGTCGGTGCTTTGTGCCTCGATAAATTTCTGTCGAGTAGTGTTGGTATCTGCACCACTTGGTGTTAATAGCTGTAGCATTTCATTTTGTAAGTCAGTATAGTTTGTTTGTGTATCTGACCTTGTTACAGCGTTAGCCATGTGTGTATGTTTCCAGGCTCTTATGTCGTCGTTTGTACATTGTTTCAATGAATCTAGGCATCCTAAAATGAGATCCGTGCATGGATCTTGCAGGATTGCGCAAGTAAATGTGCCGGTAAGGAACGGGGTATTGATACTCGCTTTTGCCAGTGGGTATTTCTCAATGGTTCCAGAGAAAGTACGGCATTTGACAAATTCACCCGTGTAATCTTCTGGTCTAGCAAGTTCTTTCCTTAAACCCAGTAGAGTGCTTCCGCTATCAATTAAACATTGGCATGGTTGATCATTGACCAGTGCATCGTAGAACTTAAGTTTACCTCTGGAGGCACTCGCTGCGTTAGCATCTTCATTTGAACATGGTATTACGTGCCCACATTTCAATTTACCATCCGCATGAAACTGGTGGCATACGTCACATTTCTTAAAGTCTAATATGTCTGTTACTACGGCTACACTCTCACATTCATTCGTTGGTAACATATTCACAAGTTCCGAATCAATGTCACTCTCATCGTCTGTTGACGTATCGATGAGTGCTGCATTATTTGCCTTCATTCGTTGTCTACCAATACATTTATTACTATAGTGGCCATAACTGGAACAAAAGTAACATTTAACAGCATGTTTAAATGACGTTCTTCTGCTTTCTTGCTTCTTTAACACTGCTTCTAAGTGTGACGGATATGCGGGGTTTTTATCACACATAGAGTAGCTAGGATGAAAAAGACTACAATATCCACATCGAGGTGGCTTCTGATATGGTTTGTCCTTCTTACGGTAATCTTTCTGATTGTAAGATCTATCAGGTACTTTGTTTGCAAAAAGCAGTGATTTCTGTATCATGTGTTGTAGATTTAAATATGTCCCGATTAGATGAAAAATATGCTGACCCCCGTTTTTCTAATTGCTGAATGGATTCAATATCCGACTATTGGAGAAACTTCGCAAAAGGGGTAGGAACGGTAGATATTACTTTGTCCATTACCATAAGATCTTCTAATTTTTCATAGTTGTTACCCACTTTCGCCGCTCTAGTCCACTTTTTAAATGTGCTCTGCACGTTAGAGATGTAGTCTAAGAAGGTTTCAGTTGCTTTTGGCTTAATTTGTGAGAACTGAATTTGGTACCCAGTGGCGTCTAAAAGAAAGTGTTGCATGATCCTATCGTGAATGTACTGATAATTGTTTCTTAGCTCTGTAGGTATGGATTCTATTACTTTTAACGGCTCCCCACTAACGTTTCTCATGTAGATCATTGCCCAGTCATCCAAAGGTATTTTCTGAGTCTTTAGTTGGAATTCTATGTTCTCAGTCCATGCACTAATTGAATTCCCTACGCTATATGGATTGATAAGGCCTTTATACTTACTAAATTTGTTCTGTTCTTCTTGGCTCTTTTGTTTGCTAGAGGCTATCTGTATGTTAGAATCTACCTCCATTCCCTTCATTTTTAATTTAGTCTCTGAGTCTACTTGTATCTGCTTTTGTTTGGTGGCTTCCTCTGCTTGTTTGTTGGCATGATCTAAGTCTAACTGTTTTTGTTTGGTAACTTCTTCTGCTTGTTTGTTGGCATGATCTAAGTCTAACTGTTTCTGTTTGGTAGCTTCCTCGACCTCTTTCATTTCTTTTTGATGCTGCCTTTCTAATGCTCTTTCGTCTCTCTCTAAAGCAGCCTTCTTTTCCATTCGAGCTATTTCTTCTTTATACTTTTAATCCACCCACTTCTCTAACTTCTCTTCGGTGTGGCCCATTTCTTTACCTGCTTGGATGCAATCACTTAGTGACGCCATTTTGTGTCTTAATGTTAGTTCAAAATGATATCACAATAATATTCACACAATGGTTTGTAATTATGTGTTAGTAAATATACATCTTTACTGAAAAAGAAGATGCATGATTAATTTAGAGCATATCAAAATATTCTGAAAATATACTCATCTAATTCTTTGGAAAATACGGTTCTTGGGATGTTCCACCGCTGTCTTCCACACTCACAAAATGATTGACCCGATAACACAATGGATGCTTCTGTTTAGTAGAGCATCACAAATTAGACACACGCATATGTTGTAAATACAAATTTATCTTTCATGCGAATGATGAATGAAAAAATGTGATAGATAATGATAAATGGTGTTAATGAATGAATGATATGATCGTCTGAATGATTGTCATGATTCGTAAGATGATTCGTTGTATGACAGTCGATGTCGTCTTGTCTTCACTTTCTGACTAGTTTGGTATAACTTCGTTCTAGGCTTCAGTTCAGTAGCTAATCTATTTACTGAATATAAAGAATGGTGATATTGATGGCTGTATCACACAAAATGAAATGTACACGATGGTTAGCTTGATAATATTTACTGATGATTGTATACATTTTCATTAATTTCCATAGAATAACACACTGTTTAACTTAATTTTCGTCGAATCTCACAATTTGTAATTTAATTTTGCGTCATTGTGGTTCAAGCTCCACAAATGGTATGATCGTAATAATTCACAAACGAAAATTATTTCTGCCATCATTGGCACCTTGCCGTCTTGACAGACGATAGTTTGTGCTTTAAAAAGGCATAATAACTTTTAACTATGGCGGTAGCGAGTGTGACTGATAAGGCCAATTTGCGCTGTAAATGTCCGTTCACAGTGGGTGCATGTAAACACGTGGTCATTTCCACCATCATGCACCATCTTACGTCTCAAACGCTTGGAGTGTGACTTTTCTGCAATAATTTTCTCCTTTGACTTTATTCCATTTCTGATATTTGCCCTCCATGCAACACGCTCAGCGGCGACTTGCTCCCAATGTGCATTATCAATGCCTGTATCAATCATGTCCCGCTTACACACATCTTTGTATCGTAGTAGAGGCCGACCCTGAGATCTATTACCCATCTGTAATTCACCAAAAAAGATATCCTTTGGTATTCTACCATCATCCATCCTCCTAAGATGTCCAATCCATCTAAGTCTACGAAGACTGAGCATGGAATAAACTGTCACACAACCTGATCTTTCCAATACTTCAGTATTTGTGATTTTGTCTTGCCATTTAATACCAAGAATTCTTCGCAGACACCGCATATGAAAGCTGTTTAAGTTGTTCTCTTGGTGTGAGTAAGTTGTCCAGGTTTCACTGCCATAGAGAAGAGTACTAAGGACACAGGCTTGATAGACAAGGACTTTTGTTTTGGCAGTAAGCTTCCTGTTCTCCCAGACTCTTTTTCTTAACCTGTTCATTGTTGTTGCTGCCTTACCAATCCGGATGTTGATTTCCTGATCTAGGGATAATTTGCTATTTACCACTGATCCTAGATATGTAAAATGGTCTACTATCTCTAGTTCGGCGTCGTCAATGAAGATTGATGGTACCCCATGTGCACCTTGTGACATAATCTGTGTCTTCTTTTTGCTAATTGTTAAACCAAATTCAGAACAAGCATTGGAGAATGCAGATAGTAGACATTGCGATTCTTCCTCAGAGTGGGTCGTAACTGCAGCATCATCTGCAAAAAGCAACTCTCTGATCAGAACCCTCCTAATTTTGGTCTTAGCCTTCAATCTCTGAGCATTGTAGAGGCCGCCATCTGAGCGTGAGTGAATGTAAATACCACCATCCTGGTCACGAAATGCATATTTCAGTAGAAGTGAAAAGTATAATCCAAAGAGGGTGGGAGCTAGTACACAACCTTGCTTAACTCCACTCTTGATTTCAAATTCTTCAGAAATTGCACCATCAAACTTGATTATACCCTTCATGACTGTGTGGAACGATTCCACAATGGCCAGAAGAGTTGGCGGACAGCCAATCTTCTTTAGTGCCTTGAACAGACCCTCACGACTGACCAAATCAAATGCCTTTGTGAGGTCGATGAAGGCAATAAACAGTGGTTGATTCTGTTCACGGCATTTTTCTTGCATCTGTCGCAATGAGAATATCATATCAGTGGTAGACAGGTTCTGTCGAAAGCCACGCTGTGATTCGGGGTAGACTTGATCTCCTAGGACTTGAAGTCTGCGCAGAACAATTCTGGCAAATACATTTCCAACAATACACAGAAGTGAGATACCCCTATAGTTGTTGCAGTCGCTCCGATCGCCCTTGTTCTTGTACAGTGTTATGATGCTTGAATCTTTGAAATCCTGTGGGACTTGTCCTTCACGCCAGCATAGCTCTATTAGCTGATGGATCTGTAGAGTGAGTGTGTCTTGCCCACTCCTGATAACCTCTATTGGAATCCCATCCTTACCTGGAGCCTTGCCAGATGCAAGTTCATTTATAGCACACTTAACTTCTGTTATGGTGGGAAGTGTGTCCAGGTGGTCAAGAGTTGGTAGAGCCTCTATCGCGTTGAGGGCATCATCCGCTAGTTTGGTCTCACTTGAGTAAAGCTCCAAATAGTGCTCTACCCATTTGCCCATCTGCTGTTTCTTATCAGTGATGATTTCTCCAGTCAAGGTTTTCAATGGTGCACTTCTTTTGATCACTGGACCACAGGCTTTCTTTATTCCTTCATACATGCTTCTTATGTCTCCCTTATCACTTGCGATTTGAATGGACTCACATAACTTGATCCAAAAATCATTTGCACACTGCCTGGCAGCCTTTTGCACATCTTTCCTAGCTTGCCTAAGCTCACTCAGAGTGTTACGCGTTGGTCTTTCCTTGTTTCTTAAGAGAGCTTTTTTCTTCTTATCAATCAAGGGCTACAGAGTCTCGCTGTAGGCCGCAAACCAGTCCTGCCTCTTAAGATCCACAGTGCCGTAAACCCCTACGGCAGTTTTATAAAGAGTTTCCTTAATTTGACCCCACGTTTCATTTACTGTACAATTTTCTGGTGTATCAGTGAAAGCGTCTTCAAGTTGCTGTTGAAACTGAAAGCACTTTTCAGGATCATGAGTGTTAATAATATTAATCCTGAGGCTAGATTTGTGTTTAGCTGTGTAGATTCTCTTTGGTCTCAGTCTAACCCTTGCAACAACCAAAGAATGATCCGTATCACAGTCAGCACTGTGGTAACTACGAGTCAATGATATATGGTTCAGATGTTGTCTCCGTGTGATGATGAAGTCCAGCTGGTGCCAATGGCCGGATCTTGGATGTTTCCATGTGACCTTATGCATCTCTTTTGTTTAAAAAAAAGAGTTTGTAATACATAGGTCATTACTGGTGCAATGCTCCAGCAGCATTTGCCCATTTTCATTCATGCGACCGATGTTGTATTTTCCAAGGCACACTGGCCATGAACTCGAGTCCTTGCCCACACGAGCATTGAAATCACCGAGCATATAAATGTAGTCAGATTTTGGAACTGCCTTGATCACGGAGTCTAACTCCTCATAGAACGAATCCTTCACATCATCAGAGGAATCAAGTGTCGGTGCATATGCAGTAATAATGGTGGCAAACCCACAAGAGGTTGCCAAGCGCAGGGATAATAGTCTTTCATTTCCTCCTGCTGGAATTTCAATCATTCCCAGTAGCGAATTCTTCACTGCAAAGCCCACACCGTGTTGCCTTTTTTCTGCCTGCCCTCTACCCTTCCAGAAAAAGGTGTAGTTGTTTTCCCTGAGTGACCCTTCCTCAGCGAGGCGAGACTCCTGCAGGCCAGCAATATCAATGTTTAGACAATTGAGTTCGGTATCAATCACAGCCGTTTTTCTCACATCGTCAATATTGGTCAAGTCAGTGGAAAATCCTGGACACATGGTTCTCACGTTCCAGGTTGCCAGCCGTATCTTGAGGTTTCTATTTTTATTTTTGTTTGTACCTGGTGCATTGGTTTTACAGCCTGCGATTCAGATTTTGTCCTAGCCCCAAGCACCCATTGAAGCAGGCAGGCTGTGGCAGATCAGCACCCAATTGGCTGGGGGCTGCCCAGCTTGAGGCGGGCGGTAGCTGATCAGTGACACCTATAGGTGTCTCCCACCGTCAGAGGCAACGCGTGGCTCCCCATGTCTACGCCAACTGACAAGGACTTATAACCCAGGGATGGAGTTATTGCCTCTCCATAGCACAAAGCCTGGGCTAAAATATAGAGATCATGTGTTGCCCATGCAGCATGATCCCTCTCTCGGCCTGCCTAGTTTACTCCAGAGGAAAGGTAACACCCCTACATCTGGAACAAGACAAGCTGCAGAAGCTGCCGGATCAGCAAAGCAATGCTCTAACTGTCCGCCTGTCGGAGCTTCGATCCTAGACCAGTCGCCAACCAAGGCTTAGGGCCTGGTCTGCCCTGCCATGACATTTTGTCTTTAGCTTGCATTTCCTCGCACCAGGGTAAGGCTTGTACCCTCCCAATTGCGCTCTTCCGCCCGAAGCCGTTGGCACAATGTGGGGAGTCGGGTTTGGTAAGCGCCGCCCAACGTTCAGCGCTAACAGAAACCAGGTAGTACCGTCTACTGTTATACGGTAGCTCAGTCATATCTGACTAAGACCTGACAAAATATTTATGCCATATATGCAAAAATTAATTTACATTACTTTCAAATATTTTAACACAGCAATGATGTTGAATCGTTCTTGTTGACGCTGGTTCAGAACTTTCTGATACCAATAGCCTGTTGACGTTGGTTCAGTGGCTTCTGACACCAATTGTCTGTTGACGTTGGTTCAGTGGCTTCTGACACCAATTGGGGTCCTGCCTGTCAGCAACTTGCTTGCTACAGGTCTTTCAGGACTCCCCTACTTTTGCACCGCACGAAATAACAACTCGTGTCATTTGCAAAAGGAATGCAATTTATTAGAGCTGGCAATTTCTAAGCTCTGCGAGCGGTATGCTTCATTGACATTAAACAACATGAATGTAATGAAGTGGTGAGAAATGATGCTAGTAATCACAATCTAAATCTAAAGCCTAATATTTAACTATTGCCTAGAAACTTATAGCATTTGTCAAGAACACGTCTACTCTCTAATCGTCTCCAGTCGGGTCTGTCCACACGCTACACATTGCGTGGTCAAGCACGGACGCTGTCCCCTCCGTGCAGTAGCGAGTCTTGCGTGCATGGAGTCCCAAGCACGCTGGCTCGTGAACTTGAGTAACCGGGTATTTCACGGTTACTCGTAAGGCCAAGCTTCCCAATGGCTTGGGGAAGCCCTCGCTCAATTGTCCTTATTGCCCCCTTGGTTGACACAAATGTGTCCCCTTGTGAAGCTATTTATAGCGCTGGTGTCTCTCCTGTCTGGTGTCTCCCTACTAGACTTGTGTTAACTCTTATTAACTCTCTAAATCCTTATTGGAGATTCTGACACCATATATATACACATTCCAGTCCAGATATATGTACATTCTAGTCCAGATATCTGCACATTCTAGTCCATATATCTACACATTCTAGTCCAGATATCTACACATTCTAGTCCAGATATCTACACATTCTAGTCCAGGTATCTACACATACTAGTTCAGTTATCTACACATCCTAGTCCAGATATATACACATTCTAGTCCAGATATAGACACATTCTAGTCCAGATATATACACATTCTAGTCCAGATATATACACACACCCTAGTCCAGATATATACACATTCTAGTCCAGATATATACACATTCTAGTCCAAATATATACAAATTCTATTCCAGATACATACACATTCTATTCCAGATATATACACATTCTAGATATATACACATTCTAATCGAGTTATATGTACATTCTAGTCCAGATATATGTACATTCTAGATATATACACATTCTAGTCCATTGATATACACATTCTAGATATATACACATTCTAGTCCAGATATCTACACATTCTAGTCCAGATATCTACACATTCTAGTCCAGATATATACACTTTCTAGTCCAGATATATACACATTCTAGTCCAGATATTCACTTTATAGTCCAGATATATACACATTCTAGTCCAGATATACACATTCTAGTCCAGATATACACATTCTAGTCCAGATATACACATTCTAGTCCAGATATATACACATTCTAGTCTGGGGGGGGGGGAGAGGGCGGATTAAGATTATTTCAAGATCGCAGTAATACATGAACCGATTACTTGATATTGTTTTTTCCCTTCACACTTTACGGTTCTGTACTTCTCGCTCCTTGTGAAATTCATTTTATAACGTAAGCAGACCTACAAATCACGTTTTATGTAGACGTCTAGACTTGTTATAGTACGTGTTATTAAATTCAGCTTCCATTTGTACGCATAGTGTGTAGGGGCGGGGGGGGGGGGATTTACATAGAGGAAATAAGAAAAAAAAAGCGTGGGGGGATGAAATTCTGAAGATAAGGCGAAGGAATGCATGGGCCAAAAAAGTTTGAGAACCACTGTCCTGTAATAATAAATCATACAATTCAATTGCACAAGCGTTTCCCTGGTTGCTTAGGACATATTTAAAATACCATAATAACATGGTTGATAGTAATGCCTTGATTGAACACCAGCATTTTCAGCTGTTGTTGATGTTCTTGACAAGATTACGTTCAGTAGATTGCCATTGAATTCTGAGCGACCGGCTCACATACCTCGTAAGTAACAAACGCGACGCGATCCACTGCCGAATCTCGCGAAGATGTGTTCCTCTCGTGGATATACGGGATTACGGAGAAAGTCGTTAACTCCTTTGCCAGGGAGTGCGGCGATTGATCACTAACTACACTTATTAATAATTCTGTTCAAGCATTCTGCGGAATTATCAGATTGTTCTAGTCCAGATCACATATATCCTGCATATCCCACAGGACGTTGCAGTCAACACCAGCATTATACTGCCGTTGTTGATGTCTTTGCAAGTTTTTACGTTCAGCAGTTTGCCTTTGCTTTCTGAACAACCCGCTCCCATACCAACACGTTAAAACCAGCGCGACACGGTCTGCAATTACCAGATGGCTAAATTAAAATCACAGATAAACAATTTGTAGGGGATATCCATCCATCCATCATGTGCCATGCCGGTAAGCGTGGGCGGTCATGTTCTGCCATCTCACTCGATCAACAGAGTCGTGGATCAGTTCCGTGTTTCTGTCTCGACCATGCCACAAGGCCAAGCCATCCAGATACTTGTTTCTAGGTCTTCCCCTTGGTCTGTTCCCCTCGATCTTACCAGTTGTCACCAAGTTCTCCAAATCATTTCTTCTCATAACATGCCCAAAAAATTGTGACTGTCTACGTCTAATGTCTCTGATCAGTTTACGATCTTCATTTGTTTCTTGAAGGACTTGTTCATTGGTCTTTCTGGCTGTCCATGGTATTCTTTGCATTTTCCTCAGAAACCACATTTCTACAGCCATCAGATGTTTTTCAGCCTGGCTGCTCATTGTCCAAGCTTCACATCCATATAAAAGTACAGGTTCTATGTAGCATCTCAACACTCTTTTTCTCGTTTCAATTGACATCTTTTTATTGGTCAGTATGTTTTTCATCTTGCTAAAGGCTACTTTTGCCATGGCGATCCTTGTTCTAATCTCTTCAAGGCATCTCCCATCAGATGTTATTACTGTTCCGAGATAATTGTACCTATTCACTTGTTGAAGAATATTCCCATTTACTTGTATATTACACTGTGGTATTTCGTTCTTCCTAGTGACGACCATAATCTGTGTCTTTTTACAATTTAATTCTAACCCTTGTTGTTCACTGTGTGCAACAACCGCATCTACTAAATTTTGCAGGTCCTGTTCATTGTCTGCAATCAAGACTGTATCATCTGCATATCTAATGTTATTGATGCATCGTCCCCCAATGTTGATTCCTTCCATATTTTCAATATTTCTGAAAATATTTTCACTGTACAGGGAAAACAGATCTGGAGACATTACACATCCCTGTCTCACACCTCTCTTAATAGGCTGATATTGGCTTACTTCATTATCAACTCTTATGGCAGCTTGTTGTTTCCAATATATGTTTTTTACAAGTCTAAGGTCTTTCCCATCAATTTGTAGATCTTCAAGCATCCTTATCATGTTGACATGTCTCACTTTATCAAAAGCCTTTGTGTAGTCAATAAAGCAAAGGTGTAGATCTTTGTTTACTTCTATAGAACGTTCGATTACGGTTCTCAGTATATACACAGCATTTACTGTACCCTTGCCTACTACAAACCCACATTGTTCTTCTCCTATTTCAGGTTGTATTTTCCTCCTAACTCTTTGCATGATAATTCTTAGCAAAATCTTCGTGATGTGACTCATTATACTAATTGTTCGATGTTGATCACATTCCAAGGCTCCTGATTTCTTTGGGATTGCAATAAATACAGAATTACATAACTCATGAGGTATATTTCCAGTATCATATATTGTATTAAGCAGACTGGTAACTTTATCTATTCCATATTCTTCTAAAGCATTAATCATTTCTGTTGTGACGCTGTCTGGACCGGGGGTCTTGCCAGATTTCATATGATTAAGAGCATTCTGAACCTCCGTCTTCAAAATTGCTGGCCCTTCATTGTTATTTTGAACAATATATTGTTCGTCTCTGTTATCGTCATAAAGGTTTTTCACGTAATCTGACCATACATGTAAAATCTGATCTTTTTCTATTACGACTCTTCCATCTTTTGTCTTTAGGCAGCCTGCTGATGTACGTGTTCTTTGATTAGTAATCTCCTGAATTCTTTTGTGCATTAGTTTCGCATTTTTACTGTTGTGTTGTTTTTCAATTTCTCTGCAATTTTTCTCAAGCCATGTTTCTTTAGCCTCCTTACATAAGGTTCTGACTTTTCTGTGAATTTCTTCATATTTGGCAGGATTATTTTTGTTCTGTCTTCTTGTTTCCATTAGTTGTAAAATTTCTTCAGTCATCCATGTCTTACGGCCCACTTTCTTTACTTTTGGAATAGTTTTTTCTGCTGCACAACTGATTGAATTCTTCAGCATTTCCCATTGATCATCTACATCTTGAAATAGGATCTCTAGATCAGACAATAAATCAAATTTGTTCTTTACTTCTATGTTAAAATTATCTTGTATTTCTTTGTCAGTAGGGGATATAATCATCTAATATTAATGCAAGGGAGATCACTAGAATTTCAAAAACAAAATTATATACCGCTACAATATTATTAAATATTTTACAAATCTCTTTAATCTTTCTCAAGAAATAAAAAATATAACATTAAAGTCAGTAAGTTTAATTAAAATAAAAACACTTATAGAATTCTTAAAGAAAAGTTTGTGAATATTTATTTACTTAAACTTTATAATCAAGTTTTTCGTTCTACGTTTATTATTGAATAAATAAAAGTAAACTTTTAATGGCACTATACAATTTACGATGTTTCAATATCCCCTCTGTGGGGAAAACCATTGTTTTACTGGCCTCCTAGGGCCACATAACATTTAAAGAAAAGTAACCACACATATCCCAAACTTTGATAACATTAACTAAGGAATGGGAAGACTGAATATTACCATGTTAGGTATATGAGACTTTCCTCTGGAGTGAACTAGGCAGGCCGAGAGAGGGATCATGCTGCATGGGCAACACATGGTTTCTTTATTTTAGCCCAGGCTTTGTGCTATGGAGAAGCAATAACTCCATCCCTGACCACCTGGACACACTTCCCACTATAACAGGAGTTAAGTGTGCTATAAATGAACTTGCATCTGGCAAGGCTCCAGGTAAGGATGGGATTCCAATAGAGGTAATCAGGAGTGGGCAAGACACACTCGCTCTACAGATCCACCAGCTAATAGAGATCTGCTGGCGAGAAGGACAAGTCCCACAGGATTTCAAAGATTCAAACATCATAACGCTGTACAAGAACAAGGGAGATCGGAGAGACTGTAACAACTATAGGGGTATCTCACTTCTGTGAATTGTTTGGAAAGTATTTGCCAGAATTGTCCTGCGCAGACTTCAAGTCCTGGGAGATCAAGTCTACCCCGAATCACAGTGCGGCTTCCGTCAGAACCGGTCTACCATTGATATGATATTCTCATTGCGACAGATGCAAGAAAAATGCCGGGAACAAAATCAGCCACTGTTTATTGCCTTCATCGACCTCACAAAGGTATTCGATTTGGTCAGTCGTGAGGGTCTGTTCAAAGCACTAAAGAAGATTGGCTGCCCACCAACTCTTCTGTCCATTGTGGAATCGTTCCACACAGGCATGAAGGGTATAATCAAGTTTGATGGCTCAACTTCAGAAGAGTTCGAAATCAAGAGTGGAGTTAAGCAAGGTTGTGTACTAGCCCCCACCCTCTTTGGGATATACTTTTCACTTCTACTGAAATATGCCTTTCGTGATCAGGATGACGGTATATACATTCACTCACTCTCACGCTCTGTAATGCTCAGAGATTGAAGGCCAAGACCAAAATTAGCAGGGTACTAATCAGAGAGTTGCTTTTTGCGGATGATACTGCGATTACGACCCACTCTGAGGAAGAATTACAACAGCTACTATCTGCATTCTCCAATGCTTGTTCTGAATTTGATTTAACAATTAACAAAATGAAGACACAGATTTTGTCACAAGGTGCACATGGTGTACCATCAATCTTTATTGACGACGCCGAACTGGAGATCCATCCATCCATCATGTGCCATGCCGGTAAGCGTGGGCGGTCATGTTCTGCCATCTCACTCGATCAACAGAGTCGTGGATCAGTTCCGTGTTTTTGTCTCGACCATGCCACAAGGCCAAGCCATCCAGATACTTGTTTCTAGGTCTTCCCCTTGGTCTGTTCCCCTCGATCTTACCAGTTGTCACCAAGTTCTCCAAATCATTTCTTCTCATAACATGCCCAAAAAATTGGAGATAGTAGACCATTTTACATATCTAGGATCAGAGGTAAATAGCAAATTATCCCTCGATCAGGAAATCAACATCAGGATTGGCAAGGCAGCAACAACAATGAACATGTTAGCAAAAAGAGTCTGGGAGAACAGGAAGCTTACTGCCAAAACAAAAGTCCTAGTCTACCAAGCCTGTGTCCTTAGTTCTCTTCTTTATGGCAGTGAAACCTGGACAACTTACTCACGCCAAGAGAAACGTTTAAACAGCTTTCATATGCGGTGTCTGCGAAGAATACTTGCTATTAAGTGGCAAGACAAAATCACAAATACTGAAGTATTGGAAAGATCAGGTTGTGTGACGGTGTATTCCATGCTCAGTCTTCGTAGACTTAGATGGATAGGACACGTTAGGAGGATGGATGATGGTAGAATACCAAAGGACATCTTTTTTGGTGAATTACAGACGGGTAGGAGATCTCAGGGTCGGCCTCTACTACGATACAAAGATGTGTGTAAGCGGGACATTATTGATACAGGCATCGATAATGCACATTGGGAGCAAGTCGCCGCTGAACGTGTTGCATGGAGGGCAACTATCAGAAATGGAATAAAGACAAGGGGGAGAAAATGATTGCAGATAAAGCACACACAGAGCGTGAGAGACGTAAGATGGTGCAAAATGGTGGAAATGACCATGTTTTCACATGCACCTACTGTGGGCAAACATTTGCAGCAATTATTGGCCTTACCAGCCACACTCGCCACCGCCATGGATCATAGTTATTAAGCCTTTTTGAAGCACAATGTACCAAACTATCGTCTGTCAAGACGGAAAGGTGCCAATGTATGGTATATGAGAGACCAGAGAGCATTATTATTCATCCATCATGTGCCATGCCGAAAGCGTGGGCGGTCATGACTCGCCATTTCACTCGATCACCAGAGTCGTGGATCAGCTCAGTGTCCCTGTCTTGACCATGCCATGTGGCCAAGCCATCCAGGTATTTACTTCTCGGTCTTCCCCTTGGTCTGTTCCCTTCGATCTTGCCAGTTGTCACCAAGTTCTCCAATGCATTTCTTCTCATAACATGTCCAAACAATTTTGACTGTCTACATCTAATTTCTCTAATCAATTTACGATTTCCATTTGTTTCCCGTAGTACTTTGTCACTGGTTTTTCTGTCTGTCCATGGTACTCTGCATTCTCCCTAGAAACCACATTTCTACAGCCATCAGATGTTTTTCAGATTGACTGCTCATTGTCCAAGTTTCAATCAATCATGTGCCATGCCCGAAAGCGTGGGCGGTCATGACTCGCCATTTCACTCGATCACTGGAGTCGTGGATCAGCTCAGTGTTCCTGTCTCGACCATGCCATGTGGCCAAGCCATCCAGGTATTTTCCTCTCGGTCTTCCTCTTGGTCTGTTCCCTTCGATCTTGCCAGTTGTCACTAAGTTCTCCAATCCATTTCTTCTCATAACATGTCCAAAACATTTTGACTGTCTACGTCTAATTTCTCTAATCAATTTACGATTTTCATTTGTCTTTTTGTTTTTCTGTCTGTCCATGGTTTTCTTTGCATTTTCCTCAGAAACCACATTTCTGCAGCCATCAGATGTTTTTCAGCTTGACTGCCCATTGTCCAAGTTTCACATCCATACAAAACAACAGGCTCTATGTATCCCCTCAACACTCTTTTTCTCGTTTCAGTTGACATCTTTTTATTGGTCAAAATGTTTTTCATCTTGCTAAAGGCTACTTTCGCCACGGCGTTTCTTGTTCTAATCTCTTCAAGGCATCTCCCATCAGATGTTATGTCTGTTCCGAGATAATTGTGATTTGTACCGATTCATTTGTTGAAGAATATTTCCATTTACTTGTATATTACAATGTGGCACTTCGTTCTTTCTAGTGACGACCATAACCTGTGTCTTTTTACAATTTAATTCTAACCCCAGTTGCTCACTGTGTACAACAACCGCATCCACAAATTGTTGCAGTCAATACTGTATCATCTGCATCTATATATATATATAAATTGCGATGTCTGTCTGTCTGTCTGTTTGTCTGTGTGTATGTATGTATGTATGTATGTATGTATGTATGTATGTATGTATGTATGTATGTATGTATGTATGTATGTATGTATGTATGTATGTATGTATGTATGTATGTATGTATGTATGTATGTATGTATGTATGTATGTATGTATGTATGTATGTATGTATGTATGCATGTATGTATGTATGTATGTATGTATGTATGTATGTATGTATGTATGTATGTATGTATGTATGTATGTATGTATGTATGTATGTATGTATGTATGTATAACGATGTTGATATTACAGAGCAGAGACAAAGTCCTGGCTGTAGGTTATATGTTTATTTAATTAAATACATTTGTAGAATTAAAACAGCATAAATGACTTGATGTACGGACGTTGTTACAGAAGGTGTTATTCATTCAAAATGCAGATGGTAACTCAAAATCTCTAACCCCCGCGTCACGGCTTGAGCGTCCCTAGTTACATCTCAATGGAATGCTCAGCCGTGCCTTGTACTAGCCTTTTCCCCTGTGCACACCACTCATTAACTCCTTAACTCCTTAACAGAGATGGTGCTCTGTTACATTCCTCTCTATCCTCAACAAGACTTTTCCCCCGAAAAGTCTTACTCCAATTCTATGACTTTCTAAAACACTTAAGTAAAGGCTCTCACAAAATTACTTCTTCCTCAAACCATTAGCAATCCTCTTACAGGTATTTTATACTGAACAATTTAAAGCTGTCTCAACTAAAATCTAAACCAGAACTCTTATATAATTCACTTCTCTCTATCTCCCTATCATTCCACAATTCATCTTATAACCATCCACGTAAGTATATTTTTCAAAAGCTATGAGCTTTATATTAAAAAAATATCGATCTAAATTATGATTAACAAAAATTGAAGATTTTCAACTTATCATACTCTCAGTAACTACACAGGATAGACAGGAAAGTAGTTGGTGCGCACCGAGAGAAAGTAGTAAGAAGTAGTCACAATTATCCCATTTATCCTCTCATGCACTCTCAAAACTTTAGAACGTAAAGTTTTCAAAAACCGAAATCATATAATCCGCCAATCTTCAATTATCTTCATTTTTTGTTAATACTAAATGTTCCTGTCAAAAGTTACATCGATCTAAAACTCCCCTTCCACTGCCAGTATTATAAATCAGCCAGCAATAATTGCCCCTTTTCTCTCTCTGTTTATCACATATTAGCATCTATTCTTTACTTATAATATACCTCCGCAGGCTCCCAAAATTATGATTTATGCTGTTACCACTGCGTCCCTTCATAACTATTACTCACGTTTGTTTACTCTAACCACACAACAAGTGTCAATAATTTAAACCACTCTTTTCCCTTAATATAACATGGCATCCAATACATGTATTTTCAATTAATGCTGACTTAATGCAGCTCCTATTTCAACCCCCCAGAACCATATATTTCTACCAACTTTTATTTGTGTAGGATCCATTATAAATCCCGTCATCCAAGCATGGCATTTAATTCATGTGTTTCTAAGCTACATGTACTTTTTTTAGCCACCCTGTAACTAACCCCTCATATTCTAAACATTAATGCTGACTGACGCAGCAGCCTTCTTGCAAGTACAAGGCCGAAGTTTATGGTACTCATGTTTGCTAAAACTTATTACTCACAAGGGGAATATGTCTCTCTTCTAGTCCGCAATCGTTTGTTTACTATTTTCTGAACGAAATATCCTATTATTTACTCAACAAAATCTAGTCTTATTGATCTAGACCAACTCTTTACTCTAAGTAAAACAACAACTTATTTTTAAACAAGGTTAAATATTATTCAATAGACAAAGTAATTCAAATAAAATCACAATTCACGAGCAAACGAAAACGAAGTCAAAACAGGATATCATTCCCCCCAATATTTTAAAGACAATTTATCCCCACATTTTAAATAAATCAACCAAGTCAAAGGAAGACATTATTCAAAATAATATGACATACATGATGAAACACAGAAAATCATATTTAAATACAAGCTATCTAATGTTAGTCGCATTTGTGGACTAACAACCAATTATTTACCTACTAAGAAAACTCAAGAAGTCAAATTTCAAAATTAAATGGCAATAAAGAATACATCTTCAAGACCACACAAGAATTGACATCCATATTACCCAACTTATTACCAAAATATACAACATCATGTCTACTCATCAAGACAACTCACCACAACTATTAAACAGGCTATTTGCTAATCTGTTTCTATAATTCATCTGTAATTTACAGCTACTGTATTTCATCAATTACAAATTTCCTCTTTAAAGCAAACAAAAATTTCATCCTGCTATCTGCAGCATATTCTATCAATCTATTTACCATATTTCCATTTCTTCAGCAATTCTAGATTTTTCTGTATAAGTGCCATCTCCACATCAATGTCCTCATTTTCCCGAAGAGAAACATTTTCCTTCATGCTACTATCTCCATTAGATTCTGAATTTTCATCCATTCCTTCTTCTTCATCTGTATATCTGTTGCTAGCAGCCGCTAATTTTTTTCTTTCTATATCTAATCTAATCTGTCTATCATGGTTTCTTAACGATCTTTCGGGTAGTGGCATATCTTCGTCGCTTGATGAATTTTCTCTAATTCTCCTCTGTCTTTTAACTTCTCTATCTCTCTGTCTCTCTACCCTCCTTTTCACTGCTTGTCTGGTATTTTTAAATGGAGCGGTTACCTCCTCCTCCATAGATTCCACACTATTATAACCATCATACGTATTATTTTCTTCCTTCATCAAAGTTTTCGGTATTGTTTCCACTTGTTCGTAAGTATCATCGTAAACTGGTGTTGTTATTACTTGACTTTGTACCGGATCTTTTCCAAAATCTGAGGGTATTGTATATTTAACTCTTCTGACGAGTTGTCCATCTGAGTATAACCCGTCTGAATAATAATAATTATTATTATTGTCTCTCTTATCTTCATTATCTCTTCTTAAATGCTCCACGTGTGCCCGTGCCACATGTCCTGTGCTTTGGTTGTTAATACTATATGATACTGGCCCTAACCTTTCTAAAATGTAATATCCTGGAATCCAATGAGCATCAAATTTGGAGTTTCTTCTGTGTTTTTTATAGTAAACCCTATCACCTACTTTAAATTCATGTAATTGTGTATTTTTATCTGCGTACTTCTTCTGTCTTTCTCTGACTTTAATTATATTGTTTCTTAACCTTACGTGCGCTTTATGCATTTCTTGTATAATTACTTCCTGAAAATCCTCCCCCATATATTTACGTCTCGGTTTTAACAGATTGTCAATTGGGAGTATTGGTTCTCTCCCGTGTAATAAGTAAAATGGTGAAAAACCTGTCCCTTCATTTTGATTTGTGCGTATCGCGCTCAATGCAGATCCCAAGTAAAGATCAAAATCCCTATCATGTTCCTCTACAATTTTTGCTATTATATTATATAATGTCCGATGTTGTCTCTCATTTTTCGCATTTGAGGAAGGTCTATAATAATAAGTTTTTATGTGGGCGATATTCAAATCTTGTAATAATTTCTCAAACTTCTTGTTCACGAACTCCTTTCCATTAACTGTGAGTACTGTCTGTGGGCAACTAAACCTTGGTATGTAATCTTGTAGAAAAATATTAATGATAGTATCAGCGCTCTTATCCGGAATTGCATAAACTTTTGGCCAACGACTATAACAATCCACGATATGAAGTAAATATACATTCCCCGATAACGTTCTAGGGCGAGGACCTGAAATATCTAAACTCACTTTCTGCATTGGAAACTGAGGGATGTCAGTATCTTGTAAGGGACATTTGATCGTTTTCATATTTCTTAACCTACATTTCTCACACGCGTCAACATATTTGCAGGCGCTTTTAAATAAATTCGGCCAATAATATTTATTCTTGAGGGCTTTAACTAACTTCTCTCGACCAAGATGACCATTCCCATCATGATATGCCTTTAGAATTTCAATTTCCAAATGTTTCGGAATGTATTTTCTCAACTCTTCACTTTTTTCACTTACATAATATAACTGATTGTCATCCTGCAAGACTAAAAAATTCTTCTTGGAACTGTTCTCACCTGTTTCTTTCAACTTCTGTTTTATTTCTATAACTTTCGGATCCAATTCTTGTTCCTCTTTCATGTTAAACTGCATTAACTGTGGATCTTCCGCTATTGGTTCAGATTCTTGATCTGACAATGAGCTCCTAAAAGCTTCTCTATTCATTATGGCAGAATCTAATATATTTACTTGCCAGTTTCGGTCGTCTATCTCTGGTTCACCCTCATCTTCAGTACTTTCTGTCGTTTCTGGATATGGAATTCTGGATAATAAATCGGCACAATTATTATTTTTACCAGATATATATTCCAGTTTTGCGTTATAGCCTTGTAAATTTAGCGCCCATGTTTGTATTTTTCTATTTTGTACTGGAGCCTCCAACAAAGATTTTAATGGCATGTGATCAGTTCTTATTATGAAATTGGCATTATGTAAGTAATAATCTAGTTTCTGTAAAGCATAGTGTATAGCGTATGCCTCTTTTTCTATGGTTGGCCATTTTTTTTATTAGATTTACTAAGTTTGTGTGACAAAAAGTAGATTGGTCTTTCGTTTTTAACTCCTGGTATTCCTGAATTTTCTCCTTCATATGGTTGCGTTAAACACGCTCCTATAGCGTTATCTGAAGCATCTGTATATAACATCAACTGTTTGTCTAGATCCGGATGTGCCAACAATGGAACTACTGTTAAACTATTTTTCAAAAAATCAAATTCTTTCTGACAATCTTCATTCCATGTAAATCGTGCATATTTGCAAGTCAGATTAGTGATGGGTTCTGCTATCTGTGCAAAATTTGGAATGAACCGACGATAATACCCACATGTACCAATAAAAACTCGTACTTCCCTTACGTTGGTCGGAGCAGGTAGTTCTTTAATGACTTTCACTTTGTCCTGATCTGGTTTAATTCCTTCTCTATCGATGATGTACCCCAAATACTTAGTTTCTGTTTTTAGGAATTCACATTTACTGAGTTTCAATTTAACATCGTGTAATCTTAACCTATCAAATACTACTTTTACGTGTTTCAGATGGTCTTGTACGTCTCCTGCTGTGTATATTAAAATGTCATCTATGTATGCTAATGCAAACTTTTGTAAGCCCTCCAGTACTTGATTTATTAATAGCATATAATGAGAAGGCGCCGTCTTGACCCCAAAAGGCATTCGTAAAAATTCGTAAGAACCTGCGTGAGTACAGAAAGCACTTTTTTTCTGAGCATCCGGCGACATAGGGATACACCAAAATCCTGACCTTGCGTCTAGCGTAGTAAAGAAGGTAGACCCATTAAGTAGTCCTAAAATATCATCAATCACCGGCAATGGATAAGCTACATTCTTGGTGATTTTGTTCAGGGCCCTGTATTCACAGCAAAAGCGGTGACTCCCGTCCTTCTTGGTCACTATAACAATCGGAGATGACCATTCTGACTTGGATCTTGTTATGATTCCCGCTTTTAGCATAACTTCTATTGCTTGTTCTAGGATCTCTCTATTCCTTAGAGGAGTTCTATATGGTTTCAAACTAATTGTTGGATGATTTTCTGTGTCTATTTCCATAGTAACAGTTTTAGTCTTACCTAACCCCAAGTCATTAATAGCAAAAACATCCTGATTTTTTCTTACTAAGTCTTCTAATACTTCTTTATACTCTTGCGGAGCTTTCAATTGTGATAATAACTCTTGTTCTCTCTTCAAAGATGACGTTGTTTTGTCTACTGAATGTACTTGAGATGGATATTTTCTGAATGCATGAATCGATTCATCATTCCATCTTTTCCAACTTCCTCTATTTCTATTTCGGTTATTAATAGGGCCCTCTGGGTATTTAATCATTGACAATCCCTGTTTAACTGTTGTTGCTATGTTGTTAAGATCACGTGCTATTATTGCAATCACACACCCTCTATACAATTTAATCTCTTTCCCTGTGTTATTAAAAATCATTACCGGAAAACTGAATTGTCTATCTAATGTTATTATTCCGTCGGTGACTTTTAACCCTGGTTCATCTATTATCTCTCTCTCTCTCTCTCTCTCTCTCTCTCTCTCTCTCTCTCTCTCTCTCTCTCTCTCTCTCTCTCTCTCTAACTCTGTTACTGTAACAGTTTGTCCTGTCGAAAAATAAGGATTTTTTTTTTTATTTTTGCTTGTATCAGATTGACTTTCTGTGGTTTTAAAGTCATAGATGTTTTTACTCTGACCAGGGCCGATACGTGCATGTCTTCCTCCAAATCCACATAGACGTCTTGAAATCTCAAATTATGTAGATCAAAATAAAGTCTTACACCATTTTTTATCAAACAATCTCTACCTTGGATCATGTTCCTATTTAACTCTCTGACCACGTGAAAAAGATGTCTTAAGTTTATGTTTCCCAACCTAAAGTTGATCATTGTTTGTCCAATCACTTCCAAATTTTGTCCAGTAACCGAGTGTAGGGTATCCTGATTTCTAACTATTCTATAATTCTTTAATATGCGATATAAAAAAAATTCCTTCATCACACTAACTTGCGCTCCTGAATCAATCAATGTTCTGATTCTAAATTTTCCTATTTCTATAATGCATGAACTGGGATCAATCATATTCACTGAAAACTGTTTTATCTCTCCAAGTTGAGGCCATTTTCTACATTCTCTATTTCTATTTGTCCTACTATATTTGCCATTTGGGTAATTAATATATTCACTCATTCTTGGGACCTTTTTATTCTCACTCCTACCGCAGGTCCTATTCAGTAAGTGGGACGCCAGTTTTCCTGCATTCTTGGCCTTGTAGAATTCCTCTGTCTGTCTTCATAATTTATATTTGGTCCACTGTTTCCGCTTCTATTCTGTGCACCAACCTGAGCACGTCTGTTACCACAAAATCTAAAAGCGTGTCCCCTCTGACCACAACTCCAACAAACCATATTTGTACCACCTACCGTCTCTCTTATAGGGTTTCTCGTTTGTCTTTCTCTATCATGAGTATTTTGATCATTATTTCCCTGCAGTGTCTGTATTTCTCCCCGTCTTCTCCATCTGTACCTCGCTTGTCCTATCTCCATAGGTTCCTCAATCCTCTCTTCTCTATTACTTCCTATCTCTCTTCCTACCCTTAGTCTAAATCTTCTTCTTAAACTTTCTTCCTGTACAGCTATATCCACAGCGCGTGATAATCTCGCAGGATTTTCCCTCATAAGTTTGAATTTAAGTCCATCTGACTTTACCCCGTCAACAAAAATTCCAACCAGCATCCTCTCTACTTCCTCGCCTTGAACATTCTGCCCTATGAATGTTTCTTCAGCTAAATAAATCAGCCTGTCACTGAACAGCTGAACACTTTCTCCATTATGTTGCCTAGATTGTCTTAATACTGAGAAAACATGTTGTGGATCTGTGATCTCCGCATACTTGTGGACTAGATCGTCCTTAAATTGCTCCCACGTCGCATCTGTTCCTGCTTCCAATTTTCTTAGAATATGATTAGACAGGCGATGCACTAGTCCTATATGCTAAATTTTTCTTATCCTCATCTGTGGCGGACACTAGATAAGCATGTTTTTCGATGGACACAACCCATTTCTTAAAATATTTCGCTTGCTCACTTGTCAAAGACTGAAGCATAGAGGTCTGAGGTCTGCCTCAAGATAGAAGACCACCGGGAAGAGTGGTCAACCTCAAGCAGATCAGAGGTAACACAGTGCCCGGTATGAGGGCAGGGTAGGTGATAGGAAGGGGGACTATTAACTAGTTCTCTCATGAGACACGGAGGCGTCGACCAGATAGTTAGTACTCTGGTCACGGCAGTATCACGCCTACGTGATAGCCACAGAGAAGTGGATTGCCACTCAATAGGAGACGGCTGCTATAAGCGTGCTGAGTGTGACAGCACGCAAAAAGTCGAAGGACGCACATGGTCCTTCCGCGTGCTGTGTAGCCACGCGAGGAGAAGAATCAGACTGGGGACTGACTTCTTAGCGAGCGCACCGTTTAGTGTCGATAGGGGTTTCTGTAGCCAAGTAGATAGAGATTAGTAATAGGCTTAGGAAACTAGTGATAGGCAATTCTGTTGCTTTGTGTGTGATTTGATAGCGACTGACTGTTTTGAGTCATGTGAAGAGCCAACGGCAAATAAAATGTATCATCCATTTCCTCTCACACGACTTGCAAGTTCCTTGTGTGGTGCGAGAGAAGTAATCCTATGACGCCTGAAACATCAGTTGCTGACAGGCGAGGATTAAAGTGGTGTCAGAAGTGTGGCTTGGACAAACGTTCAAGCTATTACACTCACCCACGGCTCTAGACTAAGGTTACTAGTAGTGAATTACAAGGTTTAATTTGTGTCAGTGACTGATGACGTGTGCAGACTAGAACAAGTTGCGAGCTGAGCTGTGCCTATCGTGACAAAATAATGTTTATTTGTGTTTAATTAAATATTGTATACTTATATTCATGTGTTCTTCAAAGTTATAAGTATTGATATAATGATTTTCTTTCATTTATTTATGTAATTACTTATTTGTTTATGAATAATTATCAAATATGATTCATGGCGGAGCGATACACATGTCGGCAACAGTATCGATTTTTGCAAGCTAAAAATAGCGCTGCGCCTCTGACGTATTGCGACTGACAAACAGTTGTTTTACGCCATTTGCATTCAGCATCTGATTGTTTACAAATCGCCAAGCTGCTGCCCGCCTGAATCTGTGATTTATATTAACTATTATTTGTTTATTTAAGTTAATGAATGAATATATTTATTTATTTAAACAATATTATTACATTTATATTTATTTTTAAGCAGTTATTGAATTTTTTTCGTACTTTTTCTATTTGTTTACCGTCTCGATGGCACTACTTTCGGCTATGCAAATTAGACTTGGTCTGCACAACACTTCCATAGAGTAAACTAGAGTAGGAACGAAAGGCATAAAACGTTAGAACGAAGACAGGACGTTGACATTTAATATTAATTAATTTACATTGTAATTGTCTGGGGGCATGTCATTGTGATTGTGCTAATCTGTCGAAAGTAATATGTCGTTTGCAATTTGTTAATTGTTGCTGCTCTTGTGAACCAGGGTGAACAAAAGCCGAATAGAAAAGTAACTCGTGTGTATGCCGCAGTGCCAAACGATTAGATCTGAGTTGCCAAACGATTGTCCCTGATTTTCTGGAACATTAAGATGAGTATACTCAACTTATTTGGCATGCAATGTGATTAATAATACATCTCTTTTTCAGCGTGTGATGTATTAGCATATTTTTGTTCTCTGTTTTTCAGGATAAAATCTTCCAGGTTATAAACTAAGAGTACAATTGGTAGTGCTCAGAGATTAAGAAACATAACATATCTAAGATAAATAAGTGATAAAGAGGTCAGTGCCTGTTAACACTAGCTAATTACCCAACAACATGGCTACTTTAGCTGATTTCATAAAAGCAGGTAAAGAGTTACAATACACAGGAAAGGAGCTAGAACAATATGCTGATCAAAAATTTAAAGAAGCAAAAGATGCAGAGAGAGCTGAACGGACACGAAAAGAGGATGCGGAGAGAGATGAACGCGCACGAGAAAGACAACACCAAAAGGAGATTGCAGAACTAGCTGAGATAACAAAACAAAAACAGCTAGAACATGATAAGGAGATTAAGCTAAAACAGTCAGAACAGGATAAGGAAAATAAACAGAAAGAAATAGAGATTAAACATAAAGAATTAGAATTAAAACAGAAGCAGTTAGAACATGATAAGGACATTAAGCTAAAACAGTTAGATCAGGAAAGAGAATTAAAGCAAAAACAATTAGATCAAGAAAAAGAACTAAAGCAAGAGAGATAGATGAGATGGCAAGAGTGAAGGAAAAACAAATACAAGTAGAATCAGAAACACAGTTACAGATGAAAGGTATGGATGTAAACTCACACGCAGAGATCTCTGCTACTAAATTAAAAAGTCAACAAGAAGAAAACAAGTTCAATAAGTACAAAAATATTATTAAACCATTCTGTAAAGAAGATTCCATATCAGCCTGGACAGAAAATGTCCAGTATCAGTTTAAATACCACCAAGTTCCAATAGAGATGTGGACTATGATTTATATGAAGAACCTGAGTGGTGAGCCCCTTAAGGTGATAGAATCAATACCAACTGATCTTAGATCTAACTATCAGTACATCCATGATAGGATAATGCAACACTTTTTACTTGATGCCCCAGAGTATCAGGTTCAGTTCTCAAATTTAAAACCAAAACCTAGTGAGACTTTCATTGATTACGTCTCAAATGTCCAAAGTGTACTAGATAGGTGGCTTAAGGCAGCTAACATAGGAAAAGACTTTGACAGACTTAAATATCTAATAGCCATGGATAAAGTCATATCCACTATACCATCTCCTTTTGCTAAATTCCTGCAGCAGTCAGACATTGAGACCTTAGAACAATTTGAAAAGAAAGGCTCTGCATATTTTTCCTCAAATAGAGATATTTTTAAGACATCAAGTAGCGACTCTGAAATAGTTTCTTTTGTAAAGGACCAACCTAAAAACTATCAGAGTAATAGAAAACCATTTCATAGAGTCGACAAGAAAGATAAGAAGGTGTCGAAATGTGTCTACTGTCAACTTTTGCATGACACTTATTCTATGTGTGATAAATCGCCTAACTATCCGGCACATCTTGAAAATGTCATTAAGAAGCAACAAAACAAAAGAACTGCATACAGGCGTGCAATCAAATGCTTCTTTTGTTCCAGCTATGGCCATTATTCAAATAAGTGCCTGGGGCGCCAACGCATGAAAGCCAACAATGCTATTTTGTTGATACATCTTCTGATAGTGGTAGTGAGACTGAGTGTGAAGTTGAAAATGAATTACCTTTTAACCAATCTGAAGATGTGTGTTGTGTAAACGATATATTGAGCTTTGATAGTTGTGAGCGATGTCACCAATTTCATGCAGACGGAAAATTAGAATGTGGACATACAGTACCATTCTCAACTGAGAGTGTAAATGCAGCATTAGCCTCCAGAGGCAATTTGGTGTTCCACAATGCAATGGTCAACGACAGACCATGCCAATGTTTGCTGGACAGCGACAGCACCCTTATTGGTCTTAGAAAGGAACTGGTGAGTCCAAATGATTATACAGGTGACTCGGTCAAATGCCGAACTTTTTCGGGTAACATTGAAATTTACCCTTTGGCCAAAGCCCGTATTAACACTCCTTTCCTTTCTGGTACCTTTACTTGTGCAATACTTGACAACCCTTGTACTGATTTAATTTTGGGGTGCTTACCCCAATTGAAACAACGCACTAGCGATGAAATAGCTGCATGGGAAAAATTAAATGCAGCTAATGCAACAACCAGAGCAGACACTATAAAACATCAAGACACACTACAAGATGAGAGACTACTGTTGCTATCACCAACTAGCACAGATGATACCACCAGACAAAAATTCATAGAACAGCAGAAAGCTGATCCTAGTGTGTCTCCATATTTAAAATTATTGAAAGAAAAAGCCAAAGTGACAAAAAACGCATCATGGTTCTTTAGACTTAGTAATGGTATTCTTACTAGGTATTATACAACTGGTAACCATGAGATTCAGCAAACGGTGCTACCTGTACAACACCGCCTAACTGTGCTAAAGATTGCACATGAGTCACCGTTTGCTGGTCACCTTGCATATGACAAAACCAGGGCCAGAATTCAGGCTCATTTTTATTGGCCAGGTTTTTGTAATGATATAAAATTATTTTGTCGTTCTTGTAATGTCTGTCAACAACTAGTACGTAAGGGTAAACATCCTACAGCTGAAGTACAACCTTCTACACTGGCTTCTAGGCCATTTGAGAGTGTGGCGGTAGATATTGTTGGACCCCTGAATCAGGTGTCCAGCAAAGGAAATCGCTTCATATTAACGATGGTCGACCTATGTTCAAGGTGGGTTGAGTCAGTAGCTTTGAAATACATCACCTCCAAAGACGTTGCCAATGTATTTCTACACCTGTTCTCACGATTCGGATTTCCACGTACCATCTTATCCGATCGTGGAACTCAATTCATATCGGCTGCAACGCAAGCCCTTACAAAAATGTTAGGGATTAAACAGCATTTTACAACAGCGTACCATCCAGCCAGCAATGGTATAGTAGAAAAAATTAACGGAGATCTTAAGCATATGCTGGCTAAGGTAACAGCAGAAAACCCAGCTGATTGGGATACACTGTTACCAACAGTGCTGTTCGCCTATCGGGAGATTCCCCATTCAAGCACGGGTTTCTCACCGTTTGAATTAGTATACGGGGCTAACCCACGTGGACCCCTAACCATTTATCATCATGTAATAACTAATTCCATCGAAATTCCAACCCCAAAAACACCTTATGAAATGGTGACAGAAACACGAGATAAAATCATGAAATCGTGTATCATAGCTAAGGCAGCTTTGGAGAGGAAGGGTCAAATCTACCGCCAATACGCAAACAAAGGGGCGAGAACAATTGATCTTGAACCAGATCAAGACATACTTTTGTTACTTCCAGACAAACGAAATTTATTATTGACCTCATGGCAAGGGCCATTCAAGGTGGTACGAAAAATTTCAGATGTCGACTATGAAATATCGATAAACGGACACTTAAAGATATTTCATGTCAACATGTTGAAACCCTACTTTTCACGACAAGAGACAGAAGTAGAGACAGACGAACACAGTGCACCCACACCTAGTGATGAGATGACAGACGTACACAACGCAACTACACTAGTTAGCGAGACTGGCAAATCCGACGATGCCCATACACTTAGTGAGAATACAGAAAACGCACTTAGCACCACTACCGTACTGAATCAGGTAGACGACGACGGAATGGAACTACCTGTTCCTATTGTAGACAAGACTGCGACATTAGATAGCATACGGATAGAACAGGGACTAACAGACGTTCAACGACGACAATTAATAGAATTAGTGACGGAGTATAAAGACATATTTTCTGACATTCCAGGTAGGACGGACAGAATCGAGCACTCCATTCTTCTTTCGAACTCTAAGCCTATAAAATGCAGGCCGTACTCTATCCCACTCAGCTATAGAGAAAGTCTAAATAAGGAAATTCTTAATTTAGAAGCTAGTGGGATCATCCAGAAATCTACATCTGAGTACTCCTTTCCAATCGTCCTAGTTAAGAAAAAAGACTCCACAATTCGTTTGTGTGTGGACTATAGAAAGCTCAACAACGTCACTAAGATAGACGCAGAACCAATTCCTTCCTGCGAAGATCTTATTCTTGACATGTCCACCTCCAAAATCTTTTCTAAATTAGATCTGACTAAGGGATATTGGCAGGTCCCTATGAAGACTCAATCCATTCATCTTACTGCTTTTTCAACACCTTTAGGACTTTACGAGTGGCGTTTTCTTCCTTTCGGACTTCGAAACGCTCCTGCCACTTTCGTACGCTTAACTAGAGATCTACTTCATGGAGTGACGAATACAGTGACGTATATAGATGATATATGTGTCCATACAGATGACTGGACAACACACTTACTGAAACTAAGACATGTCTTCGATAGGTTGCGACTCTTCGGTCTCACTGTCAAACCGAGCAAAGTTGAATTGGGCCTACAAGAAATTGATTTTTTGGGTCATGTCATTTCACAAGGTCAACTAACAACTGACAATAGAATTATTACCAAAATTATGAACCTGACCATGCCAACAACAAAGAAGCAGGTCAGAAGCCTTTTGGGTTTAGTAAATTACTATAGCAAGTTTATGCCAAACTTAGCGGAAATTACAAGTGTATTTTCAAATGTTTTAAAAGCATCTGTAAAATTAGATGTCAAAGATGCATTATTAATTTCTGCATTGTCAAAATTGAAAATCCTGTTTAGTAATGTACCAATCCTCCGCTTGCCTAATCCTAGGCTCGTTTATTATCTTAGGACAGATGCCAGCAGGATCTCCATCGCTGCAGTACTAGGCCAATTTTATGATGGCATCTTCCATCCGATTTGCTACGTGAGCCGCAAGATCACACCTGCTGAGTCCAGATATTCCATATCAGAGTTGGAAGCCCTAAGCGTCATCTATGCGGTGAGGAAGCTGCATCGATTTCTAGCGGGTGTTCACTTCGTTGTCCAGACAGACAACTCCCCAATCACGGTCATACAAAGTGGTGTGCACCGGAATGACCGTATATACAGGTGGTCGTTAATACTACAAAATTATACTTTTAGTATAGAGCATATTAAGGGTAAGGACAACATTCTGGCAGATACCCTTAGTCGACCATCTGAGGTAGAAATACCAGATATCCCACATGAGAGTGTAGAGTAATAGAGGTTAAATTAGTACATTAGAATATTCTATATGAAATATTTTATGAATACATAGACATTATGTTCTGAACTAGGTACTTAGAACAGTGAACTACTATGTGTCCGTAGACAGCAAGAGAAGAACTGTACTCCGTGAACCAGTATATCACCGTGTGAACTAAGACAGCTCATTACATACTAAGCTCCATATGTGTTCCGGTGAATCATCTGTGTTAAGCAGGGAAAAACAGTGTCAGAACAGTACATAAATAATAAACACGAAAGTACTTGTCTACGACACCAGCAAACTCTACAGGTGCAATACCCATAGGACACAAGTATGACTGTGGAATGTATTTAATATACCCAGGACAATTGTGTATATATACTATGCCAATGAAAGCAATTTCTAAACATTACGGCAACGACTAACCTGAGGTATTTAAATACCATGTATATATAGACTCATTGTGATATGTATTATAACGTTTTAATATAGTGATAAATTATAGTTAGATTAGGTCACTCTAAGATACATTTAGATTAGGAAATATAATACTTTTCAGTTTCTTTAGGAGTTTAGATAGATCATTAATTTACCCACTTACTTAGCTTAAAAGTAGATTAGGATAGTAATTTAAACGTAATAACATCTAATCATAGGCTAGGATAAAAAGTTTAGATAGTAATAGTAGCATTTAGTTTGTTACATTTCACTTTGGTTCATTTCACTACAGTTCATGCCATCTTAAGGAACCAGTCCATTTAACAAACTTGTTCATTTAATATTATGATTAATTTACACCGGATAGGAGAAAAGAATTATACAAATAAACATACATTATTTACACCATTTAGAGCAAAAATATCAATCATATATTTTTTTTCATTTAGAAACATTATTCATAATTTTATTACATTTCACATTATCCATGTTAGAAAGGGACATAATTTATTACATTACCCATGTTAGAAAGGGACATAATTTATTTCTTTTCACATTACCCATTTTAGTTAGTTACATAACTCATCTCACATCAATTTCATTTTAAATAGTTAGATGACTTCCCTTAAATTAGATTAAAGTAGGTAACACATTAAATACATATTTATAGAACTAGTATTAGTATTTCAGTATTTAGAGTATTATTTCAGTAGAATATAGTGGTTAATAATACCAGGGTACAAACCATCAACCCTTTTTCTTACATGTAAATATGTTGTAAATACATGACTCGTGCAGCAATTTACGCACAGTCATGAAGCTCAACTTTCTCAAACTGAGCCAAACTTGTACAGTGTCACTCCAAGGTTTTTAAATAAGTGTGAAGGTAAAAGATGTGTGACAGAAGTGTAAAAGTGAGAGCATATGTAAATTATACAAGAGAGAGTGAGATCAGTCAGCGGATTTTTTCTGCCGCTTAACGCGACTTTTTTATTTTTTGTCTGCGTCAAATGTTTGCTTTCGATGTTGAAAATGTTCTGTCTTTAATGTGTTGTGTGTAGTATAGTGTAGATCTTAGAGAAAGTATTTTAAGTCTCATAAGACGGAAACGTAGTCACGAATTAGTGTTATTCACTGGTTTGTGGCCACATTTAACCGAATTATGGCACTTGAAAACTAACTTACATACATATTATAAACAAACACACATGTTAGAAGTTAGATTATACTATTAGTTAGACCCAAACACGCAAACATCCAGGAAAACTAACATGTAAATTGCATACATTTTCGATAGATCAAAGGGAGATAACTCCGGGTCAGGGGACACAATAGACAACGAAACACTAACTTAACAGTGAAAGATAACTTTACACGCGGAAGCGAGATAGGTAATGCCTGTCGCACACAACTTGTGTAATGGTTGTTTAATATTATATGGGGGACATGAAGCAATTCATGTGTTGACCCTAAGAAAGTCAACTTTGTATGGGTAGTGAGTTAATTTACTATTTGAGGGCAGGTCTTATAAGACAATGGTCCGGTTCAGACATACCTCTAATTAATATAATATTGCGATTGAGAAGAGGGCTCACGCCAACCAGACAAGTTTGTGGCGATTGCCAGTAGCCAATTAAAGTGATACTACATTGTGACAATAGTCAGTAGAAGTCTATTGAAGTACCCAAAGCCAGGTTATCAGCAGTCTTTGACAAAAATTAGATACACTAATTTTTTAGAAACCTCTTGCGTCACAACCAAGGAGTCAAAGTTGATGACGCAACACAGGAGGGGAGGGTGTGTGTCAAAGACTGAAGCATAGAGGTCTGAGGTCTGCCTCAAGATAGAAGACCACCGGGAAGAGTGGTCAACCTCAAGCAGATCAGAGGTAACACAGTGCCCGGTATGAGGGCAGGGTAGGTGATAGGAAGGGGGACTATTAACTAGTTCTCTCACGAGACACGGAGGCGTCGACCAGATAGTTAGTACTCTGGTCACGGCAGTATCACGCCTACGTGATAGCCACAGAGAAGTGGATTGCCACTCAATAGGAGACGGCTGCTATAAGCGTGCTGAGTGTGACAGCACGCAAAAAGTCGAAGGACGCACAAGGTCCTTCCGCGTGCTGTGTAGCCACGCGAGGAGAAGAATCAGACTGGGGACTGACTTCTTAGCGAGCGCACCGTTTAGTGTCGATAGGGGTTTCTGTAGCCAAGTAGATAGAGATTAGTAATAGGCTTAGGAAACTAGTGATAGGCTTTGTGGCTTCTGTGGCTTTGTGTGTGATTTGATAGCGACTGACTGTTTTGTAAATGTAAAGAGCCAACGGCAAATAAAATGTATCATCCATTTCCTCTCACACGACTTGCAAGTTCCTTGTGTGGTGCGAGAGAAGTAATCCTATGACGCCTGAAACATCAGTTGCTGACACCACTAAACTTATCCATGTCAACAGCTACGCTTTGCTGTTTCAAAATTGTGTCTAACTTGGATATGGCTCTACCTACACCACCAAGCACCTGTTCTAAAGAAAGGTCCTGGGCTTCCATTATTAAAATCTGAAATACAAAATATACCAGTACGACACAATGTAGTATAATAATATATAGTAACACAATATTATTATCCTAAACTAAGCAAGTTCTATAACTTTTCAGCAATTTAAACTATTAAATTTATACTTTGTTCAGTTGGCAATGTTGTCGATGTCGTTATTCTAAACTAACCAAGTTTCATAAGTTAATTATTATACTTGCTTCAGTTCCTCAGTCACACACACTATTGTCTGCTCGATCGTTTCACAGCTTAACAAACTGATGCCTGTCCCAAGTTCATTCAACACTGGGTGAAAATGACGTTAAGGCTCACGAAGTACAGTACAGCGTTTAGGAGATGACGCAATCGACACAGTAATGAATTATTTGACTGCCGGTTCTCGGTGGGCCCTTGATGGAAACCCTCTTCACTAAAACGATTGAGTTGCAGTGGATTCAAAAATTGTTGAACGTCATTCAGGCCCGAGTTGACATATTTTCAGAACCAAACCAACTGCAAGTTCCTTCGACCTTGGATAACATTCGATAAAACGGCCGGTTCAAATTAATCGCCATTCTGGAAAAGTTGACTAATTTGAGATAATGTTTGAACTTGAGCGGGTTCAAAAATTTGACTGACCTGAGGTAACGGTTGAACTTGATTGACCTCAAAAATTGGTTGACTTGAGGTAACGTTTGAACTTGAGTAGCCTTAAAAATTTAACTGACCTGAGGTAACGTTTGAACTTGAGTGACCTCAAAAATTTGACTGACCTGAGGTAACGGTTGAACCTGAGTGACCTCAAAAATTTGACTGACCTGAGGTAACGGTTGAACCTGAGTGACCTCAAAAATTGACTGAATTGAGGTAACGTTTGAACTTGAGTGGGGTTCAACGTTATAGTTGCTGTGCCGTCCGATTAGACCTGATTATCCGGCTGCAGGTAGACAGTTCTCACAGTAACGCCCCAGGTTTATAAGATCGACGTATCCACCAGCCGCGTCCAAGAGTGAAGCAGCAGTAAGCGACTCCGATTGGCTTTTTAAGTTCAGCAAAAATCACTGTGCGTCAAGCATCAGACTGCTGTGTAGGAACGATTCAGCCATGGCTTCTTGAAAGAACGATAGTACTGGACTTGAGCAACTTGAGCAACCTTCTTGACTTTCACACTGGACTATGTTACAAGGATCCAGCAGCCCGAGAAATCACAACAGCTACACCTAGCCGGGCTTTCAGTTGCTGTGTCTCTCAATAATAATCAACAAAAACAGCATCCATTTTCCAGGCGTGTTCAATAGAAGTCTTCGCTTGTGCCAAGATAATTCCCGCGGCGACCCATAAGCTGGAAATCCTGGGGTCTACGGCACCAGTTCTGCCACTGTAACGATGTTGATATTACAAAGCAGAGACAAAGTCCTGGCTGTAGGTTATATCTTTATTTAATTAAATACATTTGTAGAATAAAAACAGCATACAATGACTTGATGTACGGACGTTGTTACAGAAGGTGTTATTCGTTCAAAATGCAGATGGTAACTCAAAATCTCTAACCCCCGCGTTACGGCTTGAGCGTCCCTAGTTACATCTCAATGGAATGCTCAGCGGTGCCGTGTACTAGTCTTTTCCCCTTTGCACACCACTAATTAACTCCTTAACTCCTTAACAGAGATGGTGCTCTGTTACATATGTATGTATGTATGTATGTATGTATGTATGTATGTATGTATGTATGTATGTATGTATGTATGTATGTATGTATGTATGTATGTATGTATGTATGTATGTATGAATGTATGTATGTATGTATGTATGTATGTATGTATGTATGTATGTATGTATGTATGTATGTATGTATGTATGTATGTATGTATGTATGTATGTATGTATGTATGTATGTATGTATGTATGTATGTATGTATGTATGTATGTATGTATGTGTGTGTGTGTATGTATGTATGTATGTATGTATGTATGTATGTATGTATGTATGTATGTATGTATGTATGTATGTATGTATGTATGTATGTATGTATGTATGTATGTATGTATGTATGTATGTATGTGTGTGTGTTTGTATGTATGTATGTATGCATGCATACGCGTGCGTGCGTGCGTGCGTGCGTGCGTGTGTGTCCGTCCGTCCGTCCGTCCGTATGTATATATGTAGGTATGTAGGTATGTAGGTAGGTAGGTAGGTAGGTAGGTAGGTTGGTAGGTATGTTGTGTATGCGTTCGCGAATGGTCCATCCGATTGAGATGAAATTTTCTATACATCTTCTTCTCAGCTGTCATAGTTTGTTAGTGTACAAACAGTTATTTACTTAATATTATTTAATATATTAATTTACATTATAATTTATGGATAGCGAGGGGACATAACTTTAATAGCATTGCTATATATGTAAAATTGTTGCATTTTCTTAAATTGGTGGACCTTTTCGTTACAGTTATCTACAGGTATTTGCGTTATAATCCTCCTCCTCCCCGTCCTCCCCCTTCTTTTTATTCTTCTGCTACTGCTGCCACTGCCGCTGCCGTTGCTCCATTTACCCAATTAATTGTTGGGAGAAGATGTAAAGATCTTTCAAGTGCTCATTCTAATGCTTTTTGTAAGTTGGTCTTCGTTTATCTAAGGTTGTTCTCGATACCACCACATCATTTTTTTACATGAAAATTATACAACATTATTTTGTACATGAAAATTGTACGACAGCATAAAAAAAAAAAAATAATCCTAGCATTAAGCTAAATTTTCTAACTGCAACAAATAAATTATTAGACAGACAGACAGACAGACAGACAGGGAGGGAGGGAGGGAGGGATAGACGGAGGAAGAGACGGACGGACGGGTAGGCAGACAGACAGACAGACAGACAGACAGACAGACAGACAGATAGATAGATAGATAGATAGATAGATAGATAGATAGATAGATAGATAGATAGATAGATAGATAGATAGATAGATAGATAGATAGATAGATAGATAGATAGATGGATGGATAGATAGATAGATAGATAGATAGATAGATAGATAGATAGATAGATAGATAGATAGATAGAAAGATAGATAGATAGGTAGTTAGGTAGGTAGATAGATAGATAGATAGATAGATAGATAGATAGATATATAGATAGATAGATAGATAGATGGATGGATGGATGGATGGATAGATAGATAGATAGATAGATAGATAGATAGATAGATAGATAGATAGATAGATAGATAGATAGATAGATAGATAGATAGATAGATAGATAGATAGATAGATAGATAGAGAGGGATAGACGGAGGGAGAGACGGACGGACGGACGTGTAGGCAGGCAGGCAGGCAGGCAGGCAGGCAGACAGACAGACAGACAGATAGATAGATAGATAGATAGATAGATAGATAGATAGATAGATGGATAGAAAGACAGATAGATAGATAGATAGATAGACAGGTAGGTAGGTAGGTAGGTAGGTAGGTAGGTAGATAGATAGATAGATAGATAGATAGATAGATAGATAGATAGATAGATAGATAGATAGATAGATAGATAGATAGATAGATAGATAGATAGATAGATAGATAGATCCCCGCCAGGGACTGGGTGAAGCCGGGCCGGGTCAGCTAGTATCTAATTTTATTGATGTTTCGTCCTCCAATGCTGATTCCATTTATATCCTCTACATTTCTGAAAATATTTTCACTGTATAGGGAAAAAAGATCTGGAGACATTACACATCCCTGCCTAACACCTCTCTTAATAGGTTGATGTTGTCCCACTTCATTATCAATCCTTATTGCAGCTTGTTGTTTCCAATATATGTTTTTTATAAGTCTAATGTCTTTCCCATCAATTTTTAGATCTGCAATCCACCATGTTAACATGTCTAACTCTATCAAAAGCCTTTGTATAGTCAATAAAGCAAAGATGTATATCCTTGTTTACTTCTATAGCACGTTCAATAACTATTCGCAGCATATACACAGCATTTACTGTACCCTTTCCTTCTACAAACCCACATTGTTCTTCCCCTATTTCAGGTTGTATTTTCTTGCACACTCTTTGCATGATAATTCGTAGCAAAATCTTTGCGATATGACTCATTATATATGATATGACTCATAATTGTTCCATGTTGATCACATTCCAAGGTTCCTGATTTCTTTGGGATTGCAATAAATACAGAGTTACATAATTCAGAAGGTATCATGTAATGTATTATAATGTGTTCAGCAGTCCGGTGACATGCTCTAGTCCAAAATCTTCTAAAGCTTTAATCATTTCTGTTGTGATGTTATCTGCACCGGGGGCCTTGCCAGTTTTCATATGCTTAAGAACATTTCGAACCTCCATCTCAAAAATTGGCTGTCCTTCATTATTAAATCTAATATCATACTGTTCCTCTCTGTTATCATCATAAAAGTGTTTCACATAATCTGTCCATACACGTAGAATATGATCTTTTTTCTATTATGATTTTGCCATATTTAGTTTTTATACAGCCTGTTGATGTACTTGTTCTTTTATTAGTAAGTTCCTGAATTCTTTTGTGCACTAATTTGGTATTTTGACTGTTGTGTTGGTTTTCAATTTCTAAGCACGTTTCCTGAAGCCATGCTTCATTTGCCTCCTTACATAATATTCTGACTTGTCTGTGAATTTCTTCATATTTGGCAGAATTATTTTTGTTGAGTCTTCTTGTTTCCATTAGGTGTAAAATTTCTTCAGTCGTCCATTTCTTACGACCCACCTTCTTTAATTTTGGAATAGTTGTTTCTGCAGCCAAACTGATTGAATTCTTCAACGTTTCCCATTGATCATCCACATCCTTGAATAGTATCTCTAGATCAGAAAATATATCAAATCTGTTCTGTACTTCTATGTTGAATTTGTTTTGTATTTCCTTGTCATTACTCAATGTACACAAATCATATTTAGTGTTTCCTGTTATATACTTGACTTTCTTCAACTTTATCCTCAATGTTCCTGTGAGTAATCTGTGGTCACTATAACAATCAGCACTGGGAACTGTTTTTGCTATTGTTAGTGTGTTTCGAAATCTTCTGCTAATCAGAATGTAGTCAATCTGGTTTCTAATCCTGCTATCAGGACTCCTCCATGTCCATCATCTGCTAGGGTGTTGCTTAAACCAGGTGTGTCCTACAATCATTTCCTGTTCTTTTGCCCACTCTACGAGTCTGTAGCCTCTTTCATTTCTCTCTCTTAAACAATAGTTTCCTACTGTGTATCTATCACCTTGATTTCCTACTTTTGCATTGAAGTCCCCTATTATGATGTTTATTTCTGAATTTTTACATTTCTTTAAGGCAGACTCTATGTCATTATAAAATTCCTCTACACTATCTTCACTGGATTCTCCTGTTGGGGCATATACTTGAATAATATTTATGCTAAAAGGTCTGCCACTTAATTTAACTATCTGACCGACATGGCCCAATATCCTCGAACAGATTTTGATGTTTTCCGGTTCAAAATAATTGCCCCTGCCCTTTGTCGATCTTCCCCTCCAGAATAAATAATCTTAAAATCTTCATCTATCTTGATGCTTGCTCCTGTCCATCTCATTTCGCACATCCCTAAAATATTAATTTGTTCTCTTTCAATTTCTTGTTTTATGTTCTCTAATTTTTCGTCGTCGTTTAACGTCCTAACGTTCCATGTTGCTAATTTTAAAGTCTCTGTCCTTGTCTTGCGATGATCAGTCTTTAAGCAAATCATAATGTACTAGGTACTTTTAAAGAGGTAGTTAGCCATTGACTCGAGAAGAGCGCCTCTGCCTGTCGTCGTGAAACTTGAGACCATAACCAACAAATATCTGTCGGCTGCCCTCAAAATTTAATCCACCACCTGCCTTCCGTGGCTTCTTTTAAACACTTCCAATAAACGAAAACGAAATAACACCACATAATCCACAGGAAAAACACTAAAACAGCGTCATCCCGAAGAATAAATGCTTCGCGTCGTCGCCATTTTACCGGAAGTCCAAGTTTCACATCCATACAAAAGTACAGGCTCTATGTAGCAACTCAACACTCTTTTTCTCGTTTCAAATGACATCTTTTTATTGGTCAGTATGTTTTTCATCTTCCTAAAGGATACTATCGCCATGGCGATTCTTGTTCTAATCTCTTCAAGGCATCTCCCATCAGATATTATGACTGTTCCGAGATAATTGTACCGATTCACTTGTTGAAGAATATTCCCATTTACTTGTTGCGAATTCCTTGGACTGCCAGAGTAACTAACGACGACTGCCTGAAACAGGCTAACGAAACTAGAACATTATATACAACAATAAGACAGAGACAAACAGCTTTCCTCGGTCATGTGATGAGAAGAGAGGCATTGGAGAACATCGTAACAACTGGAAAGATCGAGGGGAAGAGAGGCAGAGGTAGACCAAGAGAAGTGATGCTGGATGGATTGAGACGGTGGCATGGAGGAATGTCAGCAGCAGAGTTGATCCAGAAAACCAAAGACCGAGATCTATGGAGAGCCATGAACGCCTACGCCAGCCGGCACGGCACTTGATGATGATGACTTGTGGTATTTCTTTCTTCCCAGTAACGACCATAATCTGTGTCTTTTTACAATTTAATTATTATAGCATTATTATACTTTATTATGTTTTTTTTTTTTTCTTCATATCTGTGACAAATTTGTAGATGATTGACAGAGGACCTAGTTTGTAGTGTTCTCTGGAGATATATCTTGAATAATAAATAACAAGATAAAGGATATGATTTAGCACGTTTTGTCTAGAGGTCACTCAAATGAGCTAATCATTCCCGCAATAGCCTGTTTTGGAGAACATTTTTCTTTGGCTCAAACCCCCACTGTGAGACCACTATGTATCCACACAGAAATTTATATAAGAAGTAACTAGTTCACCCAAGGCCAGAGAAGATCTGAACTATTAGCGCCTGTACAACTGAGGATCCCTCTCACTCAACATAATGTTGCCAGTATGCTATTCGTCCGTCACATAGATCTTTCCCTATATTTTTTGTCATTTTGTGACCTATATCAGTTCAATTAGTCTTTAGGACTTTAGGACTGTTATTTGTAGACAAACAAACTTCAACAATAACGGTACATTACATCTGTTGGACAAGACATCTACATGACAGTTTCCTGCCAAAAGTGGGACATACATTCACAAGGAATTGTTTACACCACAATTGTACAAGGTAGTCATCATATGATACTTGACAACATCTATACAGGACTTTTCACAATATGTATAACCAACCACAGCACTTAAGACAGTCACAGATACAATACTTGACAGCAACTGTACAAGAAATTCACTGGGGACATGTACTTAAAATACTGGTTCATTCTTCTTCTTCTTCTTCTTCAGCGTTCCGAGCCATTGAGGTTCTTTGCTGCAAATACAATCCGTCTCCATTCGTCTCTCTGGTGGACCTTCTCTTGCCAGTCGTTGATTCCAAGTGCTTGTAGGTCTGTACATGTATTATCTCTCCACCGCCTTCTTGGTCTACCTCGGGGTCTACGGTCATTTATTTCCTGAGTGTAAGCGAGTTTTGTTTCCCTATTATCTTCCATTCTTTCTATATGCCCCAGCCATTGTAGTCTATTAGCCTTCATGATACCAGTGATTAGCGGGGACTTAAACAGATCATAAATGTCTTTGTTACTTCTTCTTTTCCACTCTCCACTTTGTGTATCCCTAATGGGTCCAAAGATGCGTCTTTCATTGGTTCATTGAATACACAATTTATTGAGTTGATGGTAAGTAGAGTGGTGACCATTGCCTCATCTCCTGTCATGTCAACACTTCAATTATTGCATAGAAAATGCATAAAATATGTCACACATGCAGATTGATAAACAAGATACAACACCTCCCCATTACTCCACCAGCCAATAACTCTCCTCCACCTCTCCTCTCTAATTACCACTACACCATTGACTTTTATCCTTTCCTCTACTGTTAATGAGGGAAAACCAAGATAAGCCATAACCTGGACAAGCATAGGGACATTCTGCTCCACTGGTCTGTTCAATCCTTTTAGCACCTATGATGGGTGTTGGACAAGCTCAGGTTGCAGTACTCCCCATGATAATTTTCCAAGTCAGACTAATTATCCCCTACTGTCACAGTCTGAAGAAAAGCTACAGCCTTGTCTTTCACTGGTGAGTTGACTGTTTATGAAGTTGAGACTTAGGATGTTGTTCTACTTTTCCTGTAGAGGAAGATCTAAGATACAAACATGTCCCAGTCTTCTTCCTTCTCCTCAGTCTATCTCACGTACTTTACATACAAGTCTTCATTCTGAAACACTGTGTGAGCACCAGGCTGGAGATTAACTAAGATAAGTCCTAGCCAAACAATCCATTGTCCCAGTCATTTCACCAGACGTCTCGAATGAGGTTCACCACCATAGACCTGTTGTTTAGTTCTCAGATGACATTTGATTGACTCAAAGATCACTGTAGTCTTCAGAACTCTTTTTCTCCCTTATTTATATCCAGCTGTTTGAGAGCTGAGCTGAAAGTCTCTAGGAAATTCCCATATTGTGGGTTCTAGAAGATTTCACTTATAGAGAGTTGGTTCTGGATTCTGGGACTACTGGTTAGTTTTCCCAGATGATATATGGATGGCCTCTCCACCATACTGTTCTCTGTTGATATATAAAATGGCACATCTCTTTACATATGTTAAAAGATAATGTTATTATACATCCACAGACACAGATTGGGGATGGGGAGGAAAAGGATGGGTGTGGTCCAAACACACCTCTCCTAGTTTGATGATGCAGTGTATTTCACTCTGATGTACTGTGGGTGATATGTGTTCAATTCACCCCTATCTGTGGTAATCACAAGACCATATGCTGAGACAGGGTAGCTTAACACAATTACAAGCATTCATGTGGTCTAAGTTCCACCATGTTTGAACCACAGTAGACCTGGGCACAAGGAGGACCAGACACAATACAGCAATCATTGTGACATAGCAACATGGGACAGGCATTGTGAAGGGAAATGGAAAATAGGCAGTTACAACTGCAATATGCAATATGTATTAACTAATGGCATTTACCCAATTAGCAGACCAGACATCCATTCCAATGGCTGTGATGTTGGTGCATGAATGTCCTATTCCATATACACCCACACAGCAATGCCAGAACTCACCCCTTTTCTCAGACAGACCTGACTCACATGTACATCATCTTTATCATCATCATGTGCTCTTTCCCCACTGAGTAATTTTCATGTCTACTACAGTAGGTAACAGAAGCTTGAGCTTAATTTTGCCACCAGGTATCACATGGACTTAGCAATTCTGGCGTGCCATCACCGTCCTGTTTACATATGGATATTGAAGCATCTTTTCTTCCACTAGATGTGAGAAGCTATTTATTAAATCACCAACTCACTCACTCCATCATTCTCAGCGTTTTACCAAGGAACGTGTACATGTTTCATCACTCATTCCCATTCAGACTGCCATTTGTTAACTCGCACGAGAGCAAAGGTACAGTTGAGTTAAGAATGAGTCATCCTAGGCATGAAGAATGCACAAGGGGTTTGGCTTTGCGAATCTGCATGAGTGTGCCATACATTCATCAAGCATACGCAACCAGTCACAACAAGGGATTGATATGCACTCGGAGTATACAGCGTGAAAGACGTGTCAAGGTTGAAGATGCAGTGTTCAGAGTTCTGGCGCACAGAAGTTAGGTTTTCCACTTTCACATTTTATTCATAAAATACTCATACATTCTTCTCATTCGTTTATCAGGCACAACTACAACATTAAAGTATGTTTTAAAGTGGTACCTGCTGTCCAGAGAACAATATATTATTGAATCTTTAAGGGCATTGTTGGGTCATCACATCACACTAGCGACCGCTCCCGGTGAAATCCCCGCTCCTACTAATTAGATTTTAAAATATGGCCCAGGAATAGCGTGGGCTCATTACTTATGAACCAATCAAAAGACAAGTGCATACCGCCGCCTCCCCCAACTCGTTCTAGAACATTCGATCCAAGAATAGCCCTTATATTTGGGATGGTCCCCGTTAAGACTTAAAGTATCTTTATGAAATGTGTCGGACTGGGAATGGGGAATTCTGTTCCATCATGCTACAATATCCTTTACAGGACATCACTGTCAACAGCGGCATCTTTCATCTGTCTGTTGATCTCTTGGCGAGATTACGCTCAGTAGTTTGCCATTGATTTCTGAGCGGCCGGCTCAGTTATCCCGCAAGTCACCAGCGGGGGACGAACCGCTCCCAGTTCTCGCCCGCTACGAGACTCTGCGTGATAAACGGGATTACGGAGAAAGTGGTGTAACCCCACGGCTAGAGAGACCGGCATACTTTATTATAGAAAACAGAAATATCACAATAAAGATAATATTTCGCCTAATGAAAATGTATGTGTATTCTGTTCTTCTGTTCTCTTCTGAGTCTTCTCTCCTGTTCCCTTCTCTCAATGAGTAATGAAATGTTGGAGGTAGCGGAATTGTGAGAGGATGGTGAACATATCGTGGGAAGAAGAAACGAACACTGAAATTTAGGTGTTACAAGATCACCCATCAAAACCCTAAGGAAAGGATAAATGAAATGTTTGTGGCATATCAATTGTAGAGGTGAAATACGGAAATTAACCTATGTAGAAAAACTATAGGAATATAGGCAGAGAAAGCTTATGTGGAATGTTTGAACCGCTGGGCAATAAATACTAATGTAGTTAGTGGTGTGCTGACCTCGCTCTCAAACATGGGGAAAAGGTATGGCCATTGTGTTGTAGCTACAGGGAAACCATGCACCGTACCTCAAACGCCTTGGAACTTTGCACTGGTTTTACAGGCACTCGTCCGAGATTTCTACCATACGCTTCCAACGTACACCGTGGGTACATGGCCATCATAGAAATGAATTGGCAGTTGATCTAGCAGCCGGCTGATATGAGAAAAATCATAGATAACCCGGGTAGAAGACACCACAATCATAAATGTGTGCATGCTCTATGTTCAAAAGTGTTGGGAGAGGAGATGAGTGTGTCAGAATATCAAAGGAACTGTTAGACATGTGCATGATCATAATTATAATATTAGATCGGGAGTGTAGGGATTGGCCAGCGAGTTGCAACAATTGTGCAGATTTCGTGTCCAGGTGATGCATTTATCTACACGGAAGGCGCTGTATTAAAGAGGAAAGAAATGCATAGGTGTTCACAGCGAAGATTAATGGATTGTGTTTAGTGCAGGAGAGTCTGGCATATGATATCACAATATCTATTCTGAGAATGGAGATGGAGGCAGTTACTGCGGCGTTCTGTTGGTTGGAGGTCAAACAGCACACACGTATTGTGATTGTAATACACACTCACAGAGCCTGTCAAGAAGAGTGAAGATATGTATGTTTGGTGCAGAGCGGCATGCTTCAAATGAAAAAAAAAAATGAAAGATGAAGATCATCCATTGGATCTTTTCCCCGTTGGGAAACAAGATGGCGGGATCTGTATCCATGGGTTGGGTATTAGTGCACGAGAAGGCAGATGTGGTAAGGGTCTTCATCCTCTTCTTCTTTCGTTCGCTTGAAATATGTCTATAACTGCAATGTTGTCTCTTTTATGAATTTAACAGTCTTTGTTAGTTCACTCAGCGGCCCATTGAGTTTATCTTCCACTGTCGTCTCTCTAGGCCAGAAGGTTTGCCTGGATATGTTGTATGTTGGGCAGTCTTGGTAAGAGTCCTTTGGGATCATGTGTATAATTGTTGAAGAACATCGCCTGGAGAGAATGGTGCAGCAGGGAGTGAAGAAGTGATCTGGTAGACCAGTGGTTCAGTTGGGGGGGGGGGTGTTAGGGTTTCCATGGGGGGGGGGGGGGATTAAGACCACAGATAGGCAGACTCAGACTCAAACTGGATTCAGAACCACACAAAAAGAGATCGTCCCCCATTCTTGAATTATGTGTATCCCCCGATGTGTCTCCACCTTGCCGTGGTGGGGGAGTGTCGCAGAACTCAGTGGGTCCGCCTCGTGATGTTTCTGCTGAGGAAATGTCCGGTGAGACATCGGAGATTCGGGTGACGAAAATTACCAGTGAAAGGGAAGTAGCCAGTAATTTGACTCAACCCGACCCGAATCGTTGCTCGCCCTTTAATAAGCTTCCAGGATGTGGATGACGGAACAGGTTTACGAACAAAACAGACTGCGCATGTCTGACCCAGTCGATTGTCCCGGAACACATGATCAGTTGGAGACAAAGGTTGCAGGCAGGCAGTCGACATTTTGGCCTAGTGCTAAGGGAGAGAGAGCAGGACGCCGTGTCTTGACGAGGGTTAAAGACTTCCGACATCATGTCCAGTTGCAGTGACAACGCTTCTCTTATCCAATGTCGTGCTGTTTGTGTGAAGGTATGTGTACAACCGTTTTAATTAACTAGTGCGGTGTCGGTGATTCAAACTATGAGATTTCGCTAAAGCGTGTACTGACCGGCGCGGGAAAGGAGGTCACGTGTGAACAGTGGCAAGCGTGCAGTTTACGACTGTAAAATTAAGCCTGTGGCAAACGCGTGTGTAGCAGCATTGTACTGCTAAGAGCATGAACGGTGCTGCACAACGTAGGGGTATTCCAGACTTTCAAGGCACAGACCTCGCATGGAAAAAGTCGGATGCGGATAAAGGTAAGGCCCTTCTTGCACGCTACATAGAACAGACTGACCAGAAAGACGAGCCCGCCAGACAGAGGACCACAACAACACTCTCTCAGTTGTGCGAGGGGGTCGGGACAGACGAAGAATGGACAATCACAGTTGAGATATTGCATGCGATGCTCAAGAAATCACCTAACACCGCCCCAGGCCCAGACGGCATCCGATATGGTGACCTAATGGTGATATCAGATGATGACATGGAAGAACTGGCCAGAGAATTCAACACCAGTATCCAGAGGGGTCAGGTCAAAGAAGAATGGCTACACAGCTACTTGCTGCCGCTGCCAAAACCGAACAAAGACCACTCCAAGATAAGCGGCTACAGAATCATTACGATGCAGAATACTGTTGGCAAGCTACTGGAGAAAATTGTAGCACACAGACTTGCTTGGGACTTGGAACAGCTCGGCTGCTTCCCGCCCACACTTGGAGGATACAGACGCAACAAAGAGTCATGGCTGAATGCGGCGGTCTTTGCTCAAGATGTTTACGAAGGATTTCAGGTCAGAGAAGAGACATGTGCAGCCGCCATAGACTTAGAGGACGCATATAACAGAGTATCTTTCGAGCACTTGATGCAAACCCTCCTCAGACTGAAAGTGCACCCTCACCTTGTACGATGGATAGCTGCAATTCTACTCTAAAAGGAAGGTGGTGCTAAGATGCGGGAGTTGGTCTTCTGAGCCGATAACGATATGTCCAGGATTGCCGCAGGGTTCACCACTGTCACCAGTACTATTCAACGCGTATACGGTGCCCATCACTGAACAACAGTTGGATGGGAGGGGTAGGACTCTATCATTCGTTGACGACATCCTCGTGTATCGACAGGGTCGAGATAGACAGGCGGTTGCCAACTATATGCAGGGCGAACTAGATCGAATTTCCTCATGGTGTGCTGATGCCGATGCCCTTGTCAACCCTGCAAAGGCAACGGTTACATGGTTCTCACTAAACAACCATATTGTGAAAACAGACCTGCCGGCAGTAAGAATGGATGGGAGCATTCTGAGTAGAACCCAGTCAATGACATATCTTGGCGTGAGGCTTGATCGTAGCCTGTCCTTCAGAGATCATGTCGATTATGTTATAACGAAGGCTCGAAAAGGTTTGGCAGCAATGAGAGTCATGGCGACTGCCAATATCGAGCAAAGACTGCTATTACTTCTGTTCCAAGGACTTGTGCTTTCACGCATCGAGTATGCCCTGGCCATCCTCACTGTCAGCCCTACACAGATTGGAAGACTTGAAAAGGTACAAAACGAAGCCATGCGCATCATTTTGGGCTGCACGAGAGACACCAGCTGTGTAGCAATGAGATACCTCCTTGACTTCCCGACAATGGAACACAGGATCAAGATCTGGAGAGCTCGTGCATACTTAAAAATAAGTGCAGATGAGCAGCACCCTCTGCATGACGCTGTATTCAGAGAAAAGGGTGACAGGCTAAAGAGGGGCAAATCATGGATGGGTCGGGCGGAAGATGTCGTCGGACAGGTCTGCAGTCTTACCAGTATCAACCCCGGCAAGGAATGGGTGCCGGTGCCTCCAGCTTTTAAGTGTACCTTCTCCTGCATTATCACACTAGACAGACGGTGCAGAGAGCAGAACCCTGCCGCTGTCAATGCAGAGGTTAACGCGCTCATCTATGATCACTCAGATAGCCCCGAAGTGCTCATCTATACAGATGGATCTGTTGTAAAGCAGCAGAGAAGTGCGTGGGCATTTACAGCCCTTTCAGCGGGCCGAACCGTTCAAGAATCCAGTGGTGCCCACTCTATGACCACGAGCAGCATGATGATGGAGGTGATGGCAGTTACACAGGCTTTCATATGGCTGGAATCACAGCATTATACCAACGTGTGTGTACTAAGTGATTCAATGAGCATGATTCAGAAGGTCGAAGCTGGATCTGTACGTAGACAGTGGACTGAGTCGCTGCGGAAGTCCGTTGTCCGCAAAGTCACCTTCATCTTCGTCCCGGGACATGCGGGAGTCGAGGGAAATGAACGAGCTGATAAATTGGCTGGCTCTGCACCCCCTGTAGATGGCCAGCCCATGGATCGTGCTGATGTTATTAACGCCCTTAAAGATATGGCGAGAACAGAGGATTTCGACGCCAGTGATTCCACATCGCTTTCCAGGATGAAAGACCTGGGAGTAAGAATCGGCACAGCCAGACGCAAGAGGTACATCGGGAAAACAAAGCGCCTCGTCAACCAACACAGAACTGGCACTATTAGCCACCGGACGCTGATGCATATGCTGGGGGGAGGATCTGAGCACCTATGGACATGTCCGGAGTGCAACGAAGATACCCCAACTGATAACTAACTAACTAACTGCTAAGATATTTCATAGGTTAGCAGCGCGCGGCTTATTTACAGCCCCTGTTGATCGGGAAAATCAGGTTCAGGGAAGTGAGACCTATAATTCGAGTTCACACATGGCCAACTTTATAACCTCGAGCGTCGACGGGGCCAGCGCGGCCGAACCGTTACTCACAGCGCTAACGGAAGTAGATTAAGGAGTCGCTTCGGATATATCGAGTGATATATCGATGAACTCGGGCAAGTGCAACGAATCGAATGCACCAGTCGGCCGAACCCTCCGAGGTCGTTTCAAGGTCGTGCCGGGAGTCGAGCGTCTGGTCACCTGGTGGCCGACCACTGATTTTCTTCTTGGCTTTCCTCACATCTGTCTTGTAATTAGTTCCCTCGATGGAAGGCCAGCTTAATATAGTGGTGTCCTGAGAGGTTGACAGAAGGAGAAGGGACCATTGCGACAGAATTGTTCATATTGAACATGACACCGTTCTAAATGCCCCGACCTGGGACCAGGGAGGGGGGAACGGGGTGTGGATTTCTGCTATAGGGGGATCACCCTGTATATTTATTTGGAGTTATTGGATTGTGCCTACGGCCTGGTACGACATCAGCGTTGGCGGATAACAGGAAGGGGGTGAGGGAGTACTGCCATTAGCCCTCCTTAAGGGCGATTCTATCTATAAGTACAACTAACTCACTAACCACATGTGTTGTCTAGCTATATTTCAGCAGAGACCCATATCTCCGACACCAACCTTGACCCAGTCCTACGTTCGTCTGAGAAAGAGGATGTAGGTGCACAGCTGCCACTTTGGTTCTAGGTCCAGTCTGTCCTCGACCATTGCAGCAGCCAGTGAAGGAGTGCGGCCCTTATGGGAAGGGTCCACACGTCTGAGTAAGGAGGACTTAATTATATCTGCTGTGGGTAAGTCTGATTCATGGGGCTCTCACTGAGTGTTATCCTCCACAGGTTCTATCGTGTTGAGAGCAAAGCCATGATCTGGGGACGAGTCCAGTGATCCGGACTAGGGCGATAGCCGGTGTGAACAGCTTGGAAGGCCACTACCTCAGCGAGCAGTACTTACAATCGAGAGTACGTCTCAGGATGGGCTCCAGCTAACGCCTCGCCCACTCCACGTCTGATAGCCCAGGTTATGTGCCATGACTGCACTATATCGCCTTGTTCGTTACTACAGCTGGGCAAGTATCTGATTGTTGTTAGTGTCCCCACTGTGAGCCTGACTGACTGCGTCATGCCAACTAGCTATGATGTCTCCGCTACCAAGTGCCTGGTACCCTATGGTGCCTGATATTGTGGAAGAACTTGTGTCTGTTTTGAACTCTATCTAACGTGACACGTTTCAGCGGGAGAGGTATCTGTGCTGTGATATCTGCGCTATGAGTCAGAGGATCTGCGCAGGTTGCATAGACAGTTAGGACTGCTACTACCATTGAGTGAGAGATCACCCTCTTGCTATACCCGCAGTACCATCAGACTTTTCCAGACGCTTCAGAGGAGTGTTCTAGTTCCTCAGCTTCCGAGAGACAGTCTTTATCCCTACTCTAAGGTGATCCAGACTTCAGGGACGTCATCCACCGGAGGTCCCAAGTACCAGTGAGTCAACTCGCCAGCCATCCCATCCAAGTGGAGAAACCTATACCTGGAGGGAGACCTGAGAGACTTGGTGAGCGTGTCTGACTTACCCAATAGTGTGACTTGAGGCCCTGACGATGATGACACTTCCTCCAGGAGGCTGCTCGATCCTTGCCACGTCTTATCTCGCATAGATACTGCAAGGTCTATCTCAGAATCATCATCATTCTCATTCATCCATTCATCTTGTATAAAACACCATATTGTTAACATAGTTAGCTGCCAGAGTTGCGTCATGAGTTCAGGACGAAGTTTGAAAGGGGTAACGTCCCTTAGTTGAGAGTGAGGGAGATATGGTTCCAAGGGTCGAAGGGATTGGTGGACTGAGGTCACCTATGTCCCAGGGCTAAAGGTATCCCGTTGTTAAAGTGTGATAGCAGGTTCCCCTCACCCCAGGGAGTGCTACGACAGGGAGCTTGCGTGTCCCACTGACCCCAAGCGCTATGCCGATGGATATTAACTACATATTGGACAGCTCTTGGGATAGGGACCAGACTAAGAGAGACCTGCTCTGCAGGTAGACTGAGGATAGCAGTCAAAAGTTTAAATCAGGCCCACAAAGGCAGAAGTTCTTGGTCCGGACACAAGGACTAAGGCTCTCGCTGAGGGATAAGGCTGAACGCCTCTAAGCCATTAATCCTTGGACCTGAGAGCCGGACCGATACAAACCTACCGAAAAATTGAGGTGAGAGGCTGAGCACGCTACATGCTTAGTTCAGATACTTATTTCGAAGGTTCTCAGCTTGGGGATCTAAGGGATCCCAGGATGAAAGGGCCTGGCCGTTTTTAGCTCACTGATGCACGGAGGTAAGGTGCTGAGCCGGCAGCACATGCAGCCTACCTCGTGAGCACTAAAGGAAGAAAAGCGCCCCAGTCGCACGAAATGGTTACGAAAAATGTCTGTATCTATGCTCAGTAGAGTGTAGTCAAAGGTGGAAAAACGTCTCAATAACACGAAATGGAACGCTTGCCTAGCGAATCCATTGCGTGGTCCGAAGTCCGAAGCGAAAGCTTACCTAGTGGATGTCGTCTGCAGACTGTCCGTTCCTGGTTTGTTCTTGACCGACCAGTGGCAAGCGAAAGGCCCAATACATAGAAGTGAGGAATCAAAGCAGCCATGAGCAGGACGTGGCAATTCCTCGGGTGAGCCCAGTCTCAGAGCAGTATGTGCCGGCTCTGCAATAATGGAAGCCGCCTTGGATAGCAGGGAACGCCCATGGTCTGCCCCTGCCTTCCCTTGCGGGCTGACCATGATGTCTCTGACCGTTCTGTCTTGATCAGCTGAAATGTGGGCGACATCACAACAATAAGTCTAACGTGTCTCGAAACCCGAGGAAGGCTAACCTCATTAAAAATGCCCGCCGAAGCCGGTAGTGCCGTCCTAAGGGTGGCAAAATAAAAATTGGAACAGCTCTGACGGACCAACGACAAGCACATATCCGAACCGAAAACTCGCTGATGGGTTACCGTCTGCAGACCTGCCTTGTTTGTGCGGGAACGGCCCGGGGCGAACGAAATGCCCAATATATTGAAGTGAGGAATTAAAGCAGCCATGAGCAGGACGTGACGATTCCCTCGGTGAGCCCAGCACCACGGCGCTATGTGTCAGCTATGCAATTATGGAAGCCACCCTGAATGGCGGACAATGCCATGGACTGTCCCTGCCTTCCTTTGAGGGATGACCGTTAAGTCTTCGACTGTTCCAACTTGACCAGCTGGGATGTGAACGGTACCACAAAAGTGAGAGTCTCCAAGGAATGCTAACCTGGTCAAAAATGCACGCTAAAAGCCGGATGTGTTGGCCTAAGGGTTTCGACCCAAGGGTGCATAACGAGACACACCGCAATCGCATCTGAAGAAAAAAAAACACTCCGGATGAACGCAAAGAAGAAGAAGAAGAATTATGTGTCAGCGTTGCGTACAGTTGTGTCTCTGATCTGAGGATATTACGCGTACTCGTGATGTTAAATTCCCATATTATTTCAAAGATCGCGTTGATACAAGAACCGATTATTTGATATTGTTTTACCTCAACTTTACGGTTCTTTACTTCTCGCCCTTCTGAAATTCGATTTATAATGTAAGTAGACCCGCAAATCACGTTTTATATAAATGTCTAGACTTGTTCTGGTATGTGATATTAAATTTAGCTTCCATTTTTATGTATACTGTGTAATTTTCGACTATGAAGGTCGGAGGGATCATCTCAAACTAAAATGATGAAGATCGCATGCTGTAATGTGATATTTCAATGGTGGGAAATAATCGTTATCTTGTAATACTCCTGTCAGCCCAGTTCTGGAGCCCTACCGGAAGAGCCAACCCACCATCCTGCCACTCACACGGCCACACTCAGCTGTCCCCTTCAGGACAACAGGTTTTTTTTTATAATATAGATATAAATATATACAATGTAGAAAGGTTATCTGGCCTTCCCTGTTCTGCATATGAACTGTCTGACCAGCCGCTGTATTTCTGGGTTGCTGGCACTCCGTCATTGTCACTGGAGACCCAGTTTTGATGAAGTAATCTCTCAGATCCCTTCGCTCACTGTTGTATTTGTCGCATGCTAGTAAATAGTGTTCAATGGTGTTGTTTTCTATGCATGCTCTGCAGAATGTGTTTTCTCTTGCGTCTTTAAAGTATCCAGGTCTGATTTTCCACACCTGTCTGTTTGCCGACGCTTTCATGTTGGTCTTGACTTGTGGTTTATAGCTGGGCTCGCCCAGTTCCTGGTATTCATGACGACCTCTAGCGCTGTCTTGCCACTGTTTCCTCCATTCTTGGAGTATGTAGTTTTTGATGATACTCTTTCCTTCTACTTTTCCTAGGCCTGTGCTGATTTTCGCCGCTCTGTCTGCTTGTTCGTTTCCCGGGATACCCCTGTGAGCTGGTAACCATCCGATGGTGACTTGGCATCCCATGTACCTGAAGTTGGTGGCTGTCGCTAATATCTCCTCTTTTATGTCGGGTCTGTTTCCTCTAGCGAAGTTCCCGAGCGTTTGTACTGAGCACAGGGAGTCAGTTAATATATATAGTCTCAGCGGTGGCTTTTCGGCTGTAATCTCCAGTCCTTTCAGTATGGCCGTGCATACTGCTGTCTGGTCTGTTAGTTTGAACTGTTTCTTCAGTTCCCACTCTGGGACCACTACTCCTGCCCCTACCTGACCTTGCTCGTTCTTGGACCCGTCTGTTTATATTATGAGGTTGTCCTTACTGATTTCTTCTATGTACGCCTCGGCGGCGTCTCTTGCATATGTGTCCTCCGTGTCCTTGGTGATGGTCTTTGTTAGGCTAGCGTCTGTGAATGGGACGGTTAGTTCCCATAGTGGGATTGTTGACTTGAACCGTCTTGTCTGTTTCGGGGTTTCTGCTAGCTCGATTTCTTCCTTCATCTTCTCTCCTGCTTCCCATCCTGCCGGTCTTTGCAGTTTTACTATTATTGGGATGCCTCCCCATTTGCTGCGGTTGTCACTGAATGTTTGGTATCCAGGGTGGTATTTGTCTTGTGCTACATTTAACCAGTAGTTATACGTCAGCTGTTTACGCCTCAGACTCAGTGGTAGTACACCCAGTGCTACCTCCATGGTTTCTTTGGATGTCCCTTTTCCAGCTTCAAGGATGGTGTTTAACGCTTGGGTCTGCATAGTGTCTAACTTCCTCTTGTTGGTTTCTGATGCTGAGTCGTACACAATGCTGCCATATTCTAGCTTGCCTCTGATAAATGCTTTGTAGAACATCAGCATTGTTTTGGTGTGGGCACCCCAGCCGTTTCCTTTTATCACCCGCAGTAGGTTGCCTGCTTTCTTGCATTTTTCTAATGTCTGACATATGTGTTTTGACCAGTTCATCTGTTCGTCTAGGGTCATTCCCAGGAAGACTGTGCGGCTTGTTCTATTAATAGTCCTCGTTAGAATTTATCGTCTTCTTGTTACTAAATACCATGCTGACTGTTTTATTGGTGTTGTTTATATTGAAGCCCCATTTGTCCATCCATGAGGTTAGTTTGTCTGTCTGTTTTTGGAGGGGTCCTCGAGAGGTATTTGCAGACTTTCCAATCCTCCATATGGTGCAGTCGGCATCGAATTGTAATAGTCCTGTTCTCTGATCTTGGATCTCCTCTGTCAGGTCATTCACCAGTATTGAGAAGATTGTTGGTGAGATGACCGAACCATGGGGGATACCGTTCTCTTGCGCATATATGTCGGATACGGATACCGATGTTGCGGTTTAAACCCCTATATAGATAAGCTACTAAAATGTTAACTTCTCGTCCTTGACTTGGGGACCTCCCAGATCGACCCAGCCTGAAATAGGTACCAGAAAATGTCGGGGAAAGCACAGGCAGCCGGCATGGCACTGACCTCTTCAACCCTGGAGTATCGGATGATGTAAAAAATATGAGATTAGCACCTTATACCCAATAAGCTTCAAAGCTTGTAAAAGCGTCCTGTAGTTATTTATAAACAGTCGTCATATGCATACCTAAGGTGTATTTTTAATGACTGTGGAGGTTTTTGAAAACATTGCCGTTCCAAATTTAGTATTCACTCGATATGGAGTTCGTGCAACATAAAAGGTAAATACAAAACTTGGAATGGCAATATTTTCAAAAACTTCACAGTCATTAAAAATACACCCTGTATTCTCACCAGTTAAAGAAGAATGAACACTTATGGGTTGCCCGGTGTGAAGTGATTGTCAGAGTCCTGGATAAGTGTGAGAGGGGACACAGGGCAAGGACCGGACATAGATAGAGCATGGGTAGAGTAGGACATGAACTGCATACCCAGTGGGAGACAGGACATAGGGTTAGAGACTGGACACGTCCTTGAGTGACAGTCCAACCTTGGACTAAATGACCCGAGACGTCAGCCGTCCACAGACGGGTGAAAGACAGAACGTCACCAGAATACCAAGTCACCCGACGTGGCACGGACGACACGTGGGTCAAGTACCACGTGACCACAGACCAAGACAAGAGAGATCAGACGAACTTTGACGGTGGTTGAGAGAGGAGTGTTGTGGGGGTTACCTCTTTGAGAGAGTGTTCTGAATGCCTCATGCTAGAGATTTACTATTATTGTGAGAGTGCCTATAGGAGACAGCCTGTGCGCTGATATTCAAAGGAATTGTGATACTGGAGAGCATGAGTGCTTGGCTGACTAATGTTCATGTGATTTACTAGTTTATCAGAGCATGATTATGACTTATGTCAATGAGTATTTTGCTTAATAAATCGTCAAAGAGAATCCAGTTTTGACGACTCATTTGCATATTATGTATTATATAAACTTGTCACGTCTTTTGTGACGAGCTATAACTGTTTGAGACGGTGACAATGATAATAATTTGTAAATAACACAGAAGGCATTTAAATTTTACATTGATGTTATTGTAATTTAAATCACATGTCACAGTTTTTTAACCAATAGAGGGTTAGGTAATTTATTCAAATGTTGACAGATATCATCAAGTCAATATTTCAGCCAGGAACTAAATAATGGACTCTAAATCACATACCTTAAACATGTACAAGTGAAGAGCCCCTTTTCACGCTTTGAAGAGTCCTGGATACATGGTGCTAACTCCATATTTAGAGACCGATCAACCCTAGTGGGAGATGTGGTAAATATCACGCTGAAAAAGTCACTTGAAAGTCGACTTCATTGCACCGGGTTTTATCCCACATGGCTCAGTTTCATTCCGAAGCGAACTGCAGAAAGCGCCGCACAAAGCACAAACTCCGTAGCTCCAGCGACGACCCCAGGAGTCTCCGAAAAAAATACACTCGTGAACAGAAGGACGTGGCCCGGAATCGAACCCACAACCTTCGGAGCGTGAGTCAGAAGGCTTGATCACTTCGCCACGGAGACTCCCTTATCGAGACTGCAATATCACGCTGCCCGACATTAATTCCCTGGAAATTTCCGGTACTCTTTTTTCAGGCTAAGTGGATATGGGTTTGCAGGTAAAAATTCTTGCCGGAGGTCAGCAGGTCAACACTCATTCTTAAACATCCGGTAAGCTGATGCCGAGGTAGGTGGTTCAACACATAGATTGGTCAGTTGTATTAACATGTTGACTTCTCGTCCTTGGCTTGGGTACGTAAATTACAAGTACCTCTGAAGTCGGAGTGGGTATGAGTTAGATGGCGAGGGAGACTGGTAATAAGGAAAGCTAATCCACACGCAAACTTCAGTCCAGTGCTACTAAAAGTAGCGTATATGGACAACACTTGAGTTCATAGAGGGCGAGCGACCCTAAAACAAAATCCTTACCTCAAAGGAGATTTGAATACAATGCCACCATGTCAGTCGGTAGAGCATGCTAGCCAATGCATGACTGTGGTTCCTAAATGACATACCTGACTATATCCAACATTCTAGTCCAGATATATACACATTCTAGATCAGATATATACACATTCTAGTCCAGATGTATACACATTCTAGTCCAGATATATACACATTCTAGTCCAGATATATACACATTCTAATCCAGATATATACACATTCTACTCCAGAGATGTTCACATTCTAGTCCAGATATAAACACATTCTACTCCAGATATATAAACATTCTAGTCCAGATATATACACATTCTAGTCCAGATATATCCAACATTCTAGTCCAGATAAATACACATTCTAGATCAGATATATACACATTCTAGTCCAGATGTATACACATTCTAGTCCAGATATATACACATTCTAGTCCAGATATATACACATTCTAATCCAGATATATACACATTCTACTCCAGAGATGTTCACATTCTAGTCCAGATATATACACATTCTACTCCAGATATATAAACAATTTAGTCCAGATATATACACATTCTAGTCCAGATATATACAAATTCTGGTCCAGATATATACACATTCTAGTACAGATATATACACATTCTAGTCCAGATATATACACATTCTAATCCAGATATATACACATTCTAGTCCAGATATATACTATTTCTTAAACTGGACCTGTACTTCCAGGTCTAGCCGGCCTAGATTGGGTACCAGGAAATATCGTGGGAAGTTAAGACTACCGATGTGATGCTGGTCACATGACACACCGTGTGCTGATTTGTGTATTCAAAACATTGGTCTAGTTTAGGTTTTCCGAGGGGGTGGGGGGGGGGGAGGGGATGGGGGTGGGGGATTAAGATTATTTCAAGATCGCGGTAATACATGAACCGATTGCTTGATATTGTTTTTCCCTTCATACTTTACAGTTCTGTACTTCTCGCCCCTTGTGAAATTCGTTTTATAACGTAAGCAGACCCACAAATCACGTTTTATGTACACGTCTAGACTTGTTCTAGTACGTATTATTAAATTTAGCTTCCACTTTTACGTATAGTGTGTAGGGGCGGGGGGGGGGGGGGATTTATATAGAGGAAATACGAAAAAAAGGCTGGGGGGATGAAATTCTAAAGATATGGTAAAGGAATGCATGGGCCAAAAAAGTTTGAGAACCACTGTCCTATAATAATAAATCATACAATTCAACTGCACAAGCGTTTCCCTAGTTGCTTAGGACATATTTAAAATACCATAATAACATGATTGATAGTAATGCCTTGATTGAACATCAGCATTTTCAGCTGTTGTCGACGTTCTTGGCAAGATTACGTTCAGTATTTAAGTTTGCCATTGCTTTCTGAGCGACCGGCTCACATACCCCGTAAGTAACCAACGCGAAGCGATCCACTGCCGAATCTCGCGCAGCTGTGTTCCTCACGTGGATATACGGGATTACGGAGAAAGTCGTTAACTCGTGCGGCGATTGATCACTATAACTACACTTATTAGTAATTCTGTTCAAGCATTCTGCGGAATTATCAGATTTTTGGGGGTTTAAAGTTGCACATCCCACAGGACGTTGCAGTAAACACCAGCATTATACTGCCGTTGTTGATGTCTTGGCAAGTTTTTACGTTGAGCAGTTTGTCTTTGCTGTCTGAACAACCCGCTCCCATACTAACACGTTAAAACCAGCGCGACACGGTCTGCAATTACCAGATAGCTCAATTAAAATGACAGATAAACAATTTGTAGGGGATATAATCATCTAATAACATTGCAAGGGAGATCACTAGAATTTCAAAAATAAAATTATATACCTCTATACTTTTATTAAATAACTTACAAATCTCTTTAATGTTTTTCAAGAAACGAAAAATCTAATATGAAAATCAGAATGTTTAATTAACATAACAATACTTATAGAATTCTTTAAAAAAAGTTTGCGAATCTTTATGTACTTAAACTTTATAATCAACTTTTTCGTTCTTCATTTATTATTGAATAAATAAAAGTAAACTTTTAATGATATACAATGGCCTGATTTTCACAATATCCCCTCTGTGGGGGAAAACATTTTTTGACTGGCCTCCTAGGGCCACATAACATTTAAAGAAAAGTAACCACACATATCCCAAACTTTGATAACATTAACTAAGAAATGGAAAGACTGAATATTACCATGTTAGGTATATGTGAGACCAGAGAGCATTATTATTCATCCATCATGTGCCATGCCGAAAGCGTGGGCGGTCATGACTCGTCATTTCACTCGATCGCCAGAGTCGTGGATCAGCTCAGTGTCCCTGTCTTGACCATGCCATGTGGCCAAGCCATCCAGGTATTTACTTCTCGGTCTTCCCCTTGTCTGTTCCCTTCGATCTTGCCAGTTGTCACGAAGTTCTCCAATTCATGTCTTCTCATTACATGACCAAGCAATTGTGACTGTCTACATCTAATTTCTCTAATCAATTTACGATTTCCATTTGTTTCCCGTAGTACTTTGTCACTGGTTTTTCTGCCTGTCCATGGTACTCTTTGCATTCTCCTCAGAAACCACATTTCTACAGCCATCAGATGTTTTTCAGCTTGACTGTTCATTGTCCAAGTTTCACATCCATACAAAAGTATAGGCTCTGTGTATCCCCTCAACAGTCTTTTTCTCGTTTCAATTGACATCTTTTATTGGTCAGTATGTTTTTCATCTTCATAAAGGCTACTTTCGCCATGGCGATTCTTGTTCTAATCTCTTCCAGTCATCTCCTATCAGATGTTATGACTGTTCCGAGATAATTGTACCGATTCACTTGTTGAAGAATCTTCCCATTTACTTGTATAATTACATTGTGGTATTTCTTTCATCCTAGTGACGACCATAATGATATATATATACATACTAGTCCAGATATATACACATTCTACTCCAGATATATACTCATTCTAGTCCAGATATATACACATTCTAGTCCAGATGTATACACATTCTAGTCCAGATATAAACACATTCTAGTCCAGATATATACACATTCTACTCCAGATATATACTCATTCTAGTCCAGATATATACACATTCTAGTCCAGATATATACACATTCTAGTCCAGATATATACACATTCTAGTCCAGATATATACACATTCTACTCCAGATATATAAACATTTTAGTCCAGATATATACACATTCTAGTCCAGATATATACACATTCTAGTCCAGATATATACACATTCTAGTCCAGATATATACACATTCTAGTCCAGATATATACACATTCTAGTCCAGATATATACACATTCTAGTCCAGATATATACTATTTCTTAAACTGGACCTGTACTTCCAGGTCTAGCCGGCCTAGATTGGGTACCAGGAAATATCGTTGGAAGTAAAGACCACCGCTGTGATGCTGGTCACATGACACACCGTGTGCTGATTTGTCTATTCAAAACATTGGTCTAGTTTAGGTTTTCCGCGGGGGGGGGGGGGGGGGGATGGGGGTGGGGGATTAAGATTATTTCAAGATCGCGGTAATACATGAACCGATTGCTTGATATTGTTTTTCCCTTCATACTTTACGGTTCTGTACTTCTCGCCCCTTGTGAAATTCGTTTTATAACGTAAAAAAAAAAAAAAAATGTGTTGCGTATCCCTTACGGGACGTTGCAGTCAACACCAGCATTTTCAGCTGCTGTTGATGTACTAGGCAAGTGTTACGTTCAGTAGTTTGCCATTGCTTTCTGAACGACCGGCCTCTATAAATTTTTCGAAAAAACCAGCACCGCCGTGTTTCGAACCCGGGTATACGGGCTCACAAACCGCGTTCGCAAGCCCTTCAGCCACAGAGACCGGCTATTTTATTTATAACGTAAGCAGACCCACAAATCACGTTTTATGTACACGTCTAGACTTGTTCTAGTACGTGTTATTAAATTTAGCTTCCACTTTTACGTATAGTGTGTAGGGGCGGGGGGGGGGGGGATTTATATAGAGGAAATAAGAAAAAAAGGCTGGGGGGGGGGATGAAATTCTGAAGATATGGTGAAGGAATGCATGGGCCAAAAAAGTTTGAGAACCACTGTTCTATAATAATAAATCATACAATTCAACTGCACAAGCGTTTCCCTAGTTGATTAGGACATATTTAAAATACCATAATAACATGATTGATAGTAATGCCTTGATTGAACACCAGCATTTTCAGCTGTTGTCGATGTTCTTGGCAAGATTACGTTCAGTATTTAAGTTTGCCAGTGCTTTCTGAGCGACCGGCTCACATACCCCGTAAGTAACCAACGCGAAGCGATCCACTGCCGAATCTCGCGCAGCTGTGTTCCTCACGTGGATATACGGGATTACGGAGAAAGTCGTTAACTCGTGCGGCGATTGATCACTATAACTACACTTATTAGTAATTCTGTTCAAGCATTCTGCGGAATTATCAGATTTTTGGGGGTTTAAAGTTGCACATCCCACAGGACGTTGCAGTAAACACCAGCATTATACTGCCGTTGTTGATGTCTTGGCAAGTTTTTACGTTGAGCAGTTTGTCTTTGCTGTCTGAACAACCCGCTCCCATACCAACACGTTAAAACCAGCGCGACACGGTCTGCAATTACCAGATAGCTCAATTAAAATGACAGATAAACAATTTGTAGGGGATATAATCATCTAATAACATTGCCAGGGAGATCACTAGAATTTCAAAAATAAAATTATATACCTCTATACTTTTATTAAATAACTTACAAATCTCTTTAATGTTTTTCAAGAAACGAAAAATCTAATATGAAAATCAGAATGTTTAATTAACATAACAATACTTATAGAATTCTTTAAAAAAAGTTTGCGAATCTTTATGTACTTAAACTTTATAATCAACTTCTTCGTTCTTCATTTATTATTGAATAAATAAAAGTAAACTTTTAATGATATACAATGGCCTGATTTTCACAATATCCCCTCTGTGGGGGAAAACATTTTTTGACTGGCCTCCTAGGGCCACATAACATTTAAAGAAAAGTAACCACACATATCCCAAACTTTGATAACATTAACTAAGAAATGGAAAGACTGAATATTACCATGTTAGGTATATGTGAGACCAGAGAGCATTATTATTCATCCATCATGTGCCATGCCGAAAGCGTGGACGGTCATGACTCGTCATTTCACTCGATCGCCAGAGTCGTGGATCAGCTCAGTGTCCCTGTCTTGACCATGCCATGTGGCCAAGCCATCCAGGTATTTACTTCTCGGTCTTCCCCTTGTCTGTTCCCTTCGATCTTGCCAGTTGTCACGAAGTTCTCCAATTCATGTCTTCTCATTACATGACCAAGCAATTGTGACTGTCTACATCTAATTTCTCTAATCAATTTACGATTTCCATTTGTTTCCCGTAGTACTTTGTCACTGGTTTTTCTGCCTGTCCATGGTACTCTTTGCATTCTCCTCAGAAACCACATTTCTACAGCCATCAGATGTTTTTCAGCTTGACTGTTCATTGTCCAAGTTTCACATCCATACAAAAGTATAGGCTCTGTGTATCCCCTCAACAGTCTTTTTCTCGTTTCAATTGACATCTTTTATTGGTCAGTATGTTTTTCATCTTCATAAAGGCTACTTTCGCCATGGCGATTCTTGTTCTAATCTCTTCCAGTCATCTCCTATCAGATGTTATGACTGTTCCGAGATAATTGTACCGATTCACTTGTTGAAGAATCTTCCCATTTACTTGTATAATTACATTGTGGTATTTCTTTCCTCCTAGTGACGACCATAATGATATATATATACATACTAGTCCAGATATATACACATTCTACTCCAGATATATACTCATTCTAGTCCAGATATATACACATTCTAGTCCAGATGTATACACATTCTAGTCCAGATATAAACACATTCTAGTCCAGATATATACACATTCTACTCCAGATATATACTCATTCTAGTCCAGATATATACACATTCTAGTCCAGATATATACACATTCTAGTCCAGATATATACACATTCTAGTCCAGATATATACACATTCTACTCCAGATATATAAACATTTTAGTCCAGATATATACACATTCTAGTCCAGATATATACACATTCTAGTCCAGATATATACACATTCTAGTCCAGATATATACACATTCTAGTCCAGATATATACACATTCTAGTCCAGATATATACACATTCTAGTCCAGATATATACTATTTCTTAAACTGGACCTGTACTTCCAGGTCTAGCCGGCCTAGATTGGGTACCAGGAAATATCGTTGGAAGTAAAGACCACCGCTGTGATGCTGGTCACATGACACACCGTGTGCTGATTTGTCTATTCAAAACATTGGTCTAGTTTAGGTTTTCCGCGGGGGGGGGGGGTGGGGGATGGGGGTGGGGGATTAAGATTATTTCAAGATCGCGGTAATACATGAACCGATTGCTTGATATTGTTTTTCCCTTCATACTTTACGGTTCTGTACTTCTCGCCCCTTGTGAAATTCGTTTTATAACGTAAAAAAAAAAAAAAAATGTGTTGCGTATCCCTTACGGGACGTTGCAGTCAACACCAGCATTTTCAGCTGCTGTTGATGTACTAGGCAAGTGTTACGTTCAGTAGTTTGCCATTGCTTTCTGAACGACCGGCCTCTATACCTTTTTCGAAAAAACCAGCACCGCCGTGTTTCGAACCCGGGTATACGGGCTCACAAACCGCGTTCGCAAGCCCTTCAGCCACAGAGACCGGCTATTTTATTTATAACGTAAGCAGACCCACAAATCACGTTTTATGTACACGTCTAGACTTGTTCTAGTACGTGTTATTAAATTTAGCTTCCACTTTTACGTATAGTGTGTAGGGGCGGGGGGGGGGGATTTATATAGAGGAAATAAGAAAAAAAGGCTGGGGGGGGGGGGGATGAAATTCTGAAGATATGGAGAAGGAATGCATGGGCCAAAAAAGTTTGAGAACCACTGTCCTATAATAATAAATCATACAATTCAACTGCACAAGCGTTTCCCTAGTTGATTAGGACATATTTAAAATACCATAATAACATGATTGATAGTAATGCCTTGATTGAACACCAGCATTTTCAGCTGTTGTCGATGTTCTTGGCAAGATTACGTTCAGTATTTAAGTTTGCCATTGCTTTCTGAGCGACCGGCTCACATACCCCGTAAGTAACCAACGCGAAGCGATCCACTGCCGAATCTCGCGCAGCTGTGTTCCTCACGTGGATATACGGGATTACGGAGAAAGTCGTTAACTCCTTTGCCAGGGAGTGCGGCGATTGATCACTATAACTACACTTATTAGTAATTCTGTTCAAGCATTCTGCTGAATTAACAGATTTTTGGGGGTTTAAAGTTGCATATCCCACAGGACGTTGCAGTAAACACCAGCATTATACTGCCGTTGTTGATGTCTTGGCAAGTTTTTACGTTGAGCAGTTTGTCTTTGCTGTCTGAACAACCCGCTCCCATACCAACACGTTAAAACCAGCACGACACGGTCTGCAATTACCAGATAGCTCAATTAAAATGACAGATAAACAATTTGTAGGGGATATAATCATCTAATAACATTGCAAGGGAGATCACTAAAATTTCAAAAACAAAATTATATACCGCTATACTATTATTAAATAACTTACAAATCTCTTTAATGTTTTTCAAGAAACGACAAATCTAATATGCAAGTCAGAATTTTTAATTAACATAACAATACTTATAGAATTCTTTAAAAAAAAGTTTGCAAATCTTTATGTACTTAAACTTTATAATCAACTTTTTCGTTCTACATTTATTATTGAATTAATAAAAGTAAACTTTTAATGACATCAGATGGATTTTTCCTCACAATATCCCCTCTTTGGGGAAGAACATTTTTTGACTGGCCTCCTAGGGCCACATAACATTTAAAGAAAGGTAACCACACATATCCCAAACTTTGATAACATTAACTAAGGAATGGGAAGACTGAATATTACCATGTTAGGTATATGTGAGACCAGAGAGCATTATTATTCATCCATCATGTGCCATGCCGAAAGCGTGGGCGGTCATGACTCGCCATTTCACTCGACCACCAGAGTCGTGGATCAGCTCAGTGTCCCTGTCTTGACCATGCCATGTGGCCAAGCCATCCAGGTATTTACTTCTCGGTCTTCCCCTTTGTCTGTTCTCTTCGATCTTACCAGTTGTCACCAAGTTCTCCAATTCATGTCTTCTCATTACATGACCAAGCAATTTTGACTGTCTACATCTAATTTCTCTAATCAATTTACGATTTCCATTTGTTTCCCGTAGTACTTTGTCACTGGTTTTTCTGTCTGTCCATGGTACTCTTTGCATTCTCCTCAGAAACCACATATCTACAGCCATCAGATGTTTTTCAGCTTGACTGTTCATTGTCCAAGTTTCACATCCATACAAAAGTATAGGCTCTGTGTATCCCCTCAACAGTCTTTTTCTCGTTTCAATTGACATCTTTTATTGGTCAGTATGTTTTTCATCTTCATAAAGGCTACTTTCGCCATGGCGATTCTTGTTCTAATCTCTTCCAGGCATCTCCTATCAGATGTTATGACTGTTCCGAGATAATTGTACCGATTCACTTGTTGAAGAATCTTCCCATTTACTTGTATAATTACATTGTGGTATTTCTTTCCTCCTAGTGACGACCATAATGATATATATACTCATTCTAGTATATATATATATATATATATATATATATATATATATATATATATATATATATATATATATATATATATATATATATATAATCATTCTAGTCCAGATATATACACATTCTAGTCCAGATATATACACATTCTACTCCAGATGTATACTCATTCTAGTCCAGATATATACACATTCTAGTCCAGATATATACACACTCTAGTCCAGATATATTCACATTCTAGTCCAGATATATACACATTCTAGTCCAGATATATACACATTCTAGTCCAGATATATACACATTCTAGTCCAGATATATACACATTCTAGTCCAGATATATACACATTCTAGTCCAGATATATACACATTCTAGTCCAGATATATACACATTCTAGTCCAGATATATACACATTCTAGTCCAGATATATACACATTCTAGTCCAGATATATACACATTCTAGTCCAGATATATACACATTCTAGTCCAGATATATACACATTCTAGTCCAGATATATACACATTCTAGTCCAGATATATACACATTCTAGTCCAGATATATACACATTCTAGTCCAAATATATACACATTCTAGTTCAGATATATACACATTCTAGTCCAGATATATACACATTCTAGTCCAGATATATACACATTCTAGTCCAGATATATACACATTCTAGTCCAGATATATATATATATATATATATATATATATATATATATATATATATATATATATATATATATATATATATATATATATATATATACATTCTAGTCCAGATATTTTAGCAGTGTCGCCAACCATTATGGCCAACCGCCACAGAGGGGCCAAAGGCAGCAGTGTCGTATAGCGTGTGGTGGTGCATTCTTAACTCAGCAAACGGCAGAATTAACTCTCAAATTAAAATGAATCTTGAACATGACATATACAAAAGCCTGTAGAATCCAGGTTTCGTCAGTGTTTATTGTCCTTTGATACAAATGGGGGTACTTTTGCTTTCTTTCACCCCAAACAAAAGTGAATCCCAGGGTATCACGTCACATCCAGGGGTTCCCTGTGTTGCTCCGAACATTCAGGGGGTTTCCGTGTGTTAGCGCCGTAGCTCGATGCGCAATTCTATGCGGCGGCGGTGGTGCGCTATTCTTTCACTTTCCGGTTAGGGTTAGGGGGTAGGGTTAGTATTAGAATTAGGGTTAGGGTTAGGGTTAGTGTGTGTACCCTACCCCTAACCCTAATCCTAACCCTACCCCCTAACCCTAACCCTAACCCTAACCGGAAAGTGATTGCAGGACCGATGCAAATGAGGATCGAAGGGAGACAGAAACGGTTGCCACTGCCCAAAGAAACAACACTGTGGTGTGGGGCAATTGAAACGCACTGACACGCACTCCAGCCGAACACAGAGGAGATCACCGTCGGCGCTAAATATAGCTGGTGACTCTAAATATAGCTGGCAAAGTTTGTTTGGGGTGAAAGAAAGCAAAAGTACCCAAATGGGCAGTTCCAATAAGGCATAAAAAATTGGCATAACAAATATATCCAAGCCTTTCAGTTGCTGTACAAAAGATAACATTTTCTTTGTAGTTTTCCTTCTATTTATTTCAAAGCTTAAGCATTTCTGGCTTTAACTATATCAGATGGAACCACACAAGGACTAAGCGTCATAGCTAAACGATGGTAACTTGGCTTCTATTCCGTAACTATCTTGTCGTCAACCTAAGACACGCTCATCGCATCATGAAGCGACAGTGCTCACCCGTGCACTGCTTACCAATCTTTACATTGCACAGTAATTATTTCTAATTCTAGACTCGGGCATGCTTTGTTTTTGAACCCCGACCTTTAGCCGTATAATCACTATAACAGTTAAACTGTTATAATATATACTAGTTCTTAAACTGGACCTGAACTTCCAATTCTAGCCGGCCTAGATTAGGTACCAGGAAATATCGTGGGAAGTAAAGTCGGCAGGTGTGATACTGACCACGCCATCCACCGTTTGTTGAACTGATTGGTCTATTAAAAATCATACACGTCAACTGCGCAAGCATTTCCCTAATTGCTTAGGACATATTTAAAATATCACAATCATAATAACATGATTTATAGTAATGCCTTGATTGATCACTTGTTGTTGTTGTTGTTGTTGTTGTTGTTGTTGTTGTTGTTGTTGTTTTCTGTTTGAGTTGCATATCTCTTACATGACGTTGCAGCCAACACCAGCATTTTTCGGCTGTTGTTGATGTTCTTGGCAAGATTACGCTCAGTAGTTTGCCACTGCTGTCTGAGCGACCAGCTCACATACCCCGTAAGTAACCAACGCGACGCGATCCATTGTCGAATCTCGAACAGCTGCTTATCTCTTGTGGATATACGGGATTACGGAGAAAGTCGTTAACACCTTCGCCAGGGAGACCGCCGATTGATCACTTACTATAATTATTAATAATTCTGTTCAAGCATTCTGCCGAATTATCAGATTTTGTTTATTTTTAAGTTACATGTCCCTTAAAGGACGTTGCAGTCAACACCAGCATTATACTGCCGTTGTTGATGTCTTGGCAAGTTGTTATGTCCAGTAGTTTGCCATTGCTTTCTGAACGACCGGCTCCCATACCAACACGTTAAAACCGGCGCGACATGGTCTGCAATTACCAGATAACTAAATTAAAATCATAAACAAGCAATGAGTAGGGGACATAATAATCTAATATTGTTGTAAGGGAGAAAGGGAGATTAGTATACTTTTCAAAAAGAAATCATAAACCAGCTATAATATTATTATATAACTTACAGATATCTCTACTAATCTCATGGAAATAGAAAAATCAAAACTGAAATCAGAAATTATAATTATAATTTAAAAATATTGTTAGAATACTTATAAAAAAATTTTGTGGATCTTTATTTCCTTACATTTAATAATCAACTTGTACTTTCTTCATTTATTCTTAAATTCTTAAAAGTATACTTTTTATTGCACTCTGACTAATGCTGAGCTATCCCTTATTTCTTCACGGCCTTTCGGCTAAGATCAAAGTGTAGTTACTGCACTTGATCTTGCCAGGGGCCGGGATGATCACACGACACAACAGACACACAGGGACGCGGGACCTAGAGGGGCGGCTCTGGCCACTCTGGGAACCGTGAGCCCTTCTAAAACACAAAAATCAGACATTTATTTTACTGGCCTCCAAGGGCCACACATTAATCGTATAAACTCCGACGCGGAGCAAACACGGCAGGGGGCTTCTAATCGTCAGAAGCACACCCTCTTCCCCAAGTATTTCTGACCTTTAATTTCTTGAAACTCTCTGGGGTAGAAGAAGTCTGAGAATTGGTACGTGGAACGTACGCACCCTATATCAAGCAGGGACCTTATTGCCGAAGTAACGAACATGAATTTAGATATCTTAGGCGTATCTGAAACAAGATGGACAGATACAAGTTATATAAGGAGAGAAGATTACACATTCATTAACTCAGGTGGAGATCATCATGAGAGAGGAGTAGAAATTTTAGCAAAACGAAAGTTAGAGAAAAATATTACACTCGGGAAATAAATGACCGTAGACCCCGAGGTAGACCAAGAAGACGGTGGAGAGATAATATATATACAGACCTACAAGCACTTGGAATCAACGACTGGCAAGAGAAGGTCCACCAGAGAGACGAATGGAGACGGATTGTATTTGCAGCAAAGAACCTCAATGGCTCGGAAAGCTGAAGAAGAAGAAGAAGAAGAAGAAGAAGAAGAAGAAGAAGAAGAAGAAGAAGAAGAAGAAGAAGAAGAAGAAGAAGAAGAAGAAGAAGACATAATAAAATGATGGACATAGTACACAGAAGATTTATTCTGGGACAACAGGGTCAATAGACCAACATTGTATAATACTCAAGATGGACCAAAAATATTAAAGGTTGAAGTAGAAATGGCTATTAAAAAGATGAAAGAAGGAAATGCTGCAGGTCCTGGCAAGATAACAGAGATGATTAAGTCCTTATCCAGCTTTGGTACTGAAACTATCACAGAATTATGTAATGATATATATATATATATGTATGTATGTATGTATGTATATATATATAATACTGGGTACCTCCCCAAGGATTTGAAAACATCCATTTTCATCATATTACCGAAGAAGCCAATAACTGTTGATTGTGAGGATTACAGAACTATTAGCCTAATGAGCCACATAACTAAGATACTATTCAAGGTCATACAAGAAAGAATTCAACATAAAATAGATGATTAAGTAGCTGAAGAACAATTTGGGTTCCGCAAAAACAGTGGCACAAGAGAAGCAATTATCTGTTTGAGGATGTTAATTGAAAAATATACAGAAGTTCAAAAAAGTATATATGTTTGTTTCATAGACTATAAGAAAGCTTTTGATAGAGTACAATATGAACGATTAATTACATGCCTTAAAGATATAGGAATAGACGGAAAGGACATCAGACTAATTAGTAACTTGTGCTGGGAACAAGAGGCGTCTATTAGATGCGGAAATAACTATTCGTCGTCTATATAGATAAAAAGAGGAGTACGGCAGGGATGTGTACTGTCCCCAAGCCCCTTCAACCTATACACAGAAAGCATTTTTAAACAAGTAAAATGCCTGGACTTAACATCAATGGAAACATCATAAACAATCTTAGGTATGCTGACGATACCGTGTTACTGGCAGAAAGTGAACAAGAGTTACATGACCTAATGGAACAAGTAAACAGGCAGAGTGCAGAATGTGGCTTAGATATTAACATCCAAAACAACAAAAACTATGATAATTAGCAGTGAAAAGGAAAGGTCATCAATGAATATCACAGTAAACGGGCAGGTACTAGAACAAGTAACAAGTTTCTCCTATCTTGGACATATAATAACAGATGATGGCAGAAGTGAAATAGAAATCAAAAAGAGAATAGGAATGGCCAAAAATGCTTTCAGTGGCATGAAATCAGTATTAACATCTAGAGAGATTAATAATGCATTAAAATGAGAATTGTCAAATGCTACGTATATTCACTACTATTCGCTACTGTATGGCGTTGAAGCCTGGACATTGAACAAGCAACTAGAAAGTCGCTTAGAAGCCCTGAAGATGTGAATATACAGACGAATAGGTCATATTTCATGGAAACAAAAACAATCAAATGCAGAGGTTCTAGAAAAACTGGGAATGAAGAGAGAGTAGATGACAGAAATAAAGAGTATTCAAGTGAAATATTTCGGCCACGTTAAAAGACATGATACTCTTACAAAAACCATACTGGAAGGCAAGGTTGAGGGCAAGCGAGCAAGAGGTAGACAACGATACAAGTGGGAAGATAACATCAAGAGATGGATGAACATCAGCCTGAAAGAATGTACAGTCAAGGCAAGAGACAGACTGTGTTGGAGATCCATTCCAGCCAACCTTCATTGCGGAGACGGCACCTGATTGATTGATGATTGAATCTGTGTCCCAATTTCTTAATCAACTAAGGGTTGGGTAATTTATTTAAATGTTGACAGATATCGGCAAGTCAATATGTCAGTCAGGAACTAAATAAATGACTCTAAATCACATACCTCAAACAAGTAAAAGTGAAGAGTACTGGATGTGTGGTGCTAACTCCATATTTAGAGACCGGTCAGCCCTAGTGGCTGATGCGGTCAACACCTAGTCGTGCGTCCTGCGGAACAGGTCCCTTCGATGTCCTGGCTAACGTAGTAGGATCGCTGATTCTTCCCAAGTCGGAGAGTATCTGTCTGCACTGCGAGGAACCACCAGTCTGTACACCAATAAGCCAGACATGGGACAACGGATACTCACGCAAACTGGTATGACATCACACTGATGTTGGACAACAGGATGTCCTCATCCGACATACAGGACTTCACGCTGGAGTTCACAGCCAGCGAACGCAAGCAAGCAAGTAGCACGCTGCCCGACTTTAATTCATTGGAAATTTCCGGTACTCTTTTTACAGGCTAAGTGGACCTTGGCTTGTAGATAATAATTCTTGCCGGCGGTCAGCAGGTCCGAATGGAAAAGAACTCTCATTCTTAAACACCCGGTGTGCTGATGCCGAGGTAGAGGGTTCAACACATACACAGGTCAGTTGGAGTAAAATGTTGACTTCTCGTCCTTGGCTTGGGTACGTAAATTACAAGTACCTCTGAAGTCGGAGTGGGTGAGAGTTAGATGATGATGGAGACTGGTAATAAGGAAAGCTAATCCACACGCAAACTTCAGTCCAGTGCTACTAAAAGTGACGTGTATGGACATCACTTGAGTTTAAAGAGAGCGAGCGACCAAAGAAATCCTTACCTCAAAGGAGATTTGAATACAATGCCACTATGCCAGTTGGTAAAGCATGCTAGTCAATGCATGTCTTGTGTGTGTGTGTGTGTGTGTGTGTGTGTGTGTGTGTGTGTGTGTGTGTTGCATATCCCTTACAGGACATTGCAGTCAACACCAGTATTTTTCAGCTGCTGTTGATGTACTAGGCAAGTTTTACGTTGAGTAGTTTGCCATTGCTTTCTGAGCGACCGGCTCACATACCCCGTAAGTAACCAACGCGACGCGATCGACTGTCGAATCTGGCGCAGCTGTGTTCTTCACGTGAATATACTGGATAACGGAGAAAGTCGTTAAAGCCTTCTCCAGGGAGACTGGCGATTGATCACTATACTCATTAATAATTCTGTTCAAGCATTCTGCCGAATTATCAGATTTTTTGTTAAATTTTATATATCCATTTTGCATATCCCTTACAGGACGTTGCAATCAGCACCAGCATTATACTGCCGTTGTTGATGTCTTGGCAAGTTTTTACTTTCAGTAGTTTGCCATTGCTTTCTGAACGACCGGCTCCCATACCAACACGTTAAACCCATCGCTACACGATCTGCAATTACCAGAGCTATGTTGTTGTTGTTGCTCGCATATCCTTTACAGGACATCGCTGTCAACATCAGCATCTTTCAAGTATTGTTGATTTCTTGGCAAGATTACGCTCAGTAGTTTGCCATTGCTTTCTGAGCGACCGGCTCACATACCCCACAAGTTACCGACGCGGCGAGAATCGCTACCGATTCTCGTGCACGTCATGTTACTCACTAGAGTATACGGAATTATGGAGAAAGACGCTAAACCCTATGCCAGGGAGCCCGGCAAATACCAGATAGCGAAATTAAAAACATTGATAATCAGTGAGCAGGAGAAATAACATCTAATATTTTAATAAGGGAGATTACTAGAATTTTAAAAAAGAAATTATTTATCAGCTATATTATTATTTACTAACTTACATATCTCCCCATGTTTCTTTTAGAAATGAAACAATTAACACATAAGTCAAAAATTTTGCTCTGAATAAAAATACTTTTAGAATACTTATAGAAAATTTTGTGGATCTTTACTTACTTACATTTTATAATCAACTTTTCCGTTCTACATTTATTCTAATAATAATTTTAAAACTATAGTTTTAATGACAATACATCTGCCAAAGCCAGTTATTTCCCCTCGGTGGGGAAAAACATTTTTTTTTTTACTGGCATCCTAGGGCCACACAGAATTTAAGGAAAGAAAATTAATCACACCTATACCAAACTTTGATAACATTAACAACGAAATGAGAAGACTGAATACTGTAGTACCTCGGGTTACGAACTTAATTCATTCCAGAACTCGGTTCATAACCCCAAACATTCGTAACCCGAAACATTGAAATCAATGAAACAGAGACAATCCTTTTCAAGATGAAAAACCATACTGGGAGGCAAGGTTGAGGGCAAGTGAGCAAGAGGTAGACAACGATACAAGTGGGAAGATAACATTAAGAGATGGATGAACATCAGCCTGACAGAATGTACAGTCAAGGCGAGAGACAGACAGTGTTGGAGATCCATTGCAGACAACCTTCATTGTCGAGACAGCACCTGTTTGATTGATTGATTGTTTCAATGTGAAAGAATCGTTCTTCTTTTTAAAAATTAACATCTGGTCGTTTACCTGACAAAACACAAAGAATACGTGTACTTCACGTATTAAATAAAGAGAAAGAAAACAACCAAATACAGTAAATGTCAAAAAACAAAAATTTAATCTTATCTTTCTTATCAAGAAAACGATCTTGAGAAATGTGTCACTTTCTTTGCTATTCTGAATCATTAGTTTCAGGAGATTCTTGTCGCTGTTTCTTGGCAGCCGACAGGGAATCTTTCTCCACCAAGAAACTATCAAGGGAAATTTGTCGCTTCCTTTGCTGGAGAATCTTTCTGAAGTGGGCCATCGCGTTATCATTCGTCGGTTTTACTGCCCTGTTAGCAACAAGTTTGTTTGGATGATGGTTCACAATGAAGTCTTCGACGTCTGCCAACTTGCTGCAAATTTCTTTAATCCTGACATCGAGCGTCCTGGGCAACAGGTCCCTTCAGGGTCCTGGCTAAAGTCAGTAGGATTGCCGAAATCCTCCGAAGTCGGAGAGTGTCTGCCTGTACGGCGAGGAACCACCAGTCTGCACACCAATAAGCCAGACATGGGACAACGGATACTCACGCAAACCTCAGGTCCTGTATGACATCACACTGATGTTGGGCAACAGGATGCCTTCATCCGACATACAGGACTTCGCGTTGGAGCTCAAGCAAACGAACACAAGCAAGCAAGCAAGCAATAAACACGGAACTATTGTTTACTCATTCTCACAAATGAGTGGATCAGTATTCAATAGAAAGGGTACTAATTTATACTACTTCTCACACATGAGTGGATCAGTATTCCACAGAAAGGAAACTAATTTATACTAATTGTCACAAATGACAGGATCAATATTCCAGTCAAGAATACTTTTTCCCCGAGACAGCTCAAAATATCTGAATGTCCAGAATGTCCCGTTACTGTTGTTGCTCTAGAAGAAATAGACAGTATGGTTCAAGTTGATGGCTGCATCAATGTGACACGGGAGTCCTTCCAAGTTGTAGTCGATTGAATTGGGTCCATCGACATTCTAGCTTCGTTTGTAGGTCCAGCAGCTACAGCCTGCACATAGAGTCAAGAAGATGTTAGGAGTGGGGGGTGGGGGGGGGGGGGGACTGCATTCAACAACACGGAGGAGCGTATAGTGCGGAAGCGTGGATAGTGAGAAAGAATGAAATCATGGAATTTAAGTCTCTAGAAATGCGGCATCACACAGAGTAACGTCATGAAAGTTTTGAGAGAACAATATTGGAAGGGCATATGCCAGGGAAAAGATGAAGAAGAAGGCTAAAGAGAAGCTGAATGCAGGATGTGGCGGATGATCTCCAGAAGGGTGGGTCTTGCTCATGGTCGAGAAGTTTTCCAGAAGGTTGTTATGGGAGCGAGGTTCTAACAATGGATATGCTACTGAATGAATGAGAAATGTGGATACAGAAGCATTGGTCGTATTTCACGGATGAATTAAAAATAAAACACATAATATATAGATGTTATAGAGAGGCTGGACATATTTTGTAACACTGATTAACTGCCACAGGATGATTAATCGTCTTATGCGACTTTCCGTATCTGCGATGGGTTTATATACTCGCAGAAATATAGCATTGCGTTAAAAGACAATATGTCTGCTACCATATTAACAACTTTTTGTTTATAACTATGGCACGCCACTACTTCCTATTTTCCACCATCCATTTTTGTGTTAAATAGTTTTTAAAAGGCAAGAGGATGACATGATTGCACCGGGGTTTATCCCATATGGCTCGGTCTTTTCCCACAGGGCGGCCTGCGAAAAGCGCCACGCAAAACACAAATTCATCTGGAAGTGTCAGAAAACAAATGTGCTCGTCAACCGAACGGATAGATCGGAATCGAACCCACGACCTTCAGAGCGCATTTCCCCTAGAAATGACAATAGAACTGATGAAACACATATAACAAATTTCTTGTCAATAACTTCATTTCTTTAAATATTTCGTAATCTCTACCAGTCTTATGATATTGCTCTATTCTGGTAAGCAATCTTGTATATATTGATTTTTGTCCTTTCTTGTGTTCTTTCTTATTTCTCGTGGTAAAGATTTATACTTCATCCTGCTGTTATCGGATTCACCTCATTTCTGTTCCAGTTCCCTTCGTTGTTTTATTAATTCTAATCTGTCTGACGTAATTAATGGCTTAAGTTGCTTTTTCTTACTCGGAATTAAATCTTTGGCTGCAGTTATCAAGATATCTCTAGCCTGTACTGCCAGTTCATGAGGTGTAATTTCCTCTTGTACAGACATCAAGACCCCAAAACGGTCTTGGTCCTCGGATAAGCTTTTTGAGTTTTAATTTCAGATCTGCTTCTAATAACTGATGATCTATATCACAGTCTTCACTTCGTAGGGATTTGCAGATGTTTTGCTTGATCTCCATCTTTTTTTAAATTAAAATATAATCTATCTGATTTATGATAATACTGTCCGGGGACTTCCATGTGAAGAGTCTTCTTGGGTGTTGTTTAAAAAGTGTGTTGGCTATCGTTAACTCATTTTATGTGCAAAATTCAATTAATTTGTCACCTGCATCATTTCTATTTCCCAATCTAAATTTTCCTAAAAGGCGTCTCTCATTTTTGGCTCTTCCTGTACCTACTTTTGCATTAAAATCTCCCATTATTATTGTTATATCATTATGCCCAATCATATTTAATCTGTCTTGTAGTGTGTTGTAAAAATCTTTATTTTCGTCCTCCTCTGCCGTTTAAGTATATATATCTGTATATATATATATATATATATATATATATATATATATATATATATATATATATATATATATATATATATATATATATATATAAGTGCATATATCTGTATGAGAGTTGTGTTTTTTGGACAGCCTTTAAGTCTGATAGTGAGGATTCTATCACTAACTGGGGTATATCCCATTAAAGCTTTTGCAATTGTTTTGTCTAAAGAAAATGCCACTCCACTCTTATCGTCCGACGTCTCTACCAGAATAAATGAAAGACTTCCATTTTCATTTGTAAAATGTCCCTTGCATCTCCAGGGATGTTCACTAATTCCTAAAATTTGAACAGTTAACCTTTCAATCCCATCACATACTACTTTAAGCTTCCCCTCATACAGACTTCTCACATTCCACGTTCCTATTCTCACTCTGTTTCTTAGTCTGACATAGGGGATTTCCTTGGTAACACAGTCAGGGTTAACTCCGTCATCACGATTACTAGTACTGATCTCTGTGTCACACTCTCCCCCAATGTTATCTGATCTACCTGGCCTGGGGGACTCGCCACCCGATCTCTTTCTTATTATGGTTTATTTCATGGTTGTTATGGCTTCTTGGCAAGATTTGCAGAAGGCAGTTTGCCATTGCTTTCCTTCTGGGCAGTGACTGTACTAGTCGGTGGCCACAGCCATTGTCTCTACTGATGAGATCATCTGCCTCTTGCCGCAACAATCTGTCGGCGGCTCTCACACTCCATCCCCCACCTGCTTCCATGGCTTCACGTAACCCTGATTGGGGAGGGGGGGGGTATAAACGGGTACTCCACCTTGCCCAAGGGTGTCCCGTAGGCTAACGGAGGAAATGAGGTGTCTTACATCCCCTTTGATAGGAGATATTCCTACCCTGCTATACATTGTGTATATATGGGCTAAATAAATGAAGCAACGGCTGCAGCAGGACATAACAATAGGAAATACTGACAGTTAGGTATATGTAGCTCCCACTAAACACGTTCTAACAAGTTCTGCCATGGTAGGCAGAGGATATCTGTAACGAGACAATGGCTATGGTCACCGACCAGTATAGTCACTGACAGGAAGAAAAGCAACGGTAAACTATCTTATTTAAAGATGCCTAGTTTATCACGATTCGTTAAATTAAAGTACGTTACAGTGATGGAAAGCATACTGACCAATAAAAGGATGTCATTTGCAATGGGAAAAATAGTGTTGACGTGCTACGTAGAACCTGTACTTATGTATGGATGTGAAGCGTGGGGAATGAACAGACAAGATGAAAAACATATGATGACTGTGGAAATGTGGTTTCTGAGGAAAATGCAAAGAAGACCATGGACAGACAGGAAAACCAATGGAGGCCACTGCAAAGTCCTACAAGAAACAAATGAAACCTGTGCACTGATTAGAGAAATTAGTAGACCATCGCATTTTGTGTGTGTGTGTGTGTGTGTGTGTGTGGGTGTGTGTGTGTGTGTGTGTGTGTGTATGTGTGTGTGTGTGTGTGTTTGTGTGTGTGGATACATTATGAGAAGAAATAAAATGGAGAACCTGGTGACAACTGGCAAGATTGAGGGGAAAAGAACGAGGAGAGGGCAAAGAACCCGGACGGCTTGGCCACGCTGTATCGTTGAGACAAGAAAACGGAGCTGATCCACGACTCCGGTGATCGCGTGAGATGGCGAAACATGACCCCCTACGCTTATCGGAATGGCACATGATGATTACGAACACTGAAAACGGTTTAGTGTTACATTGATGTTATTGTACCTTGAATCTGTGTCACAATTTCTTAACAGATAATGGGTTGGGTAATTTATTTAAATGTTGGCAGATGTCGGTAAGTCAACATGTCAGTCAGGAACTAAATAATTGACTCTAAATCACATACCTTAAAAATGTAAAAGTGAAGAGCCCCTTTTCACGCCTTGAAGAGTACTGGATATATGGTGCTAACTCCATATTTAGAGACCGATCAGCCCTAGAGGCTGATATCAATGTCACGCTACCCGACTTTCATTACCTGAAAATTTCCGTTACTCTTTTTCTTTTTCTTTTTTTTAGGCTGAGTGGACCTGGGTTTGAAGGTGAATGTTCTTGCCGGAGTGGACCTGGGTTTGCAGGTGAATGTTCTTGCCGAAGTGGACCTGGGTTTGCAAGTAAAAATTCTTGCCGTAGTGGATCTGCGTGCGCAGGTAAAACTTCTTGCCGGAGTGGACCTGGGTTTGCAGGAAAGAATTCTTGCTGGAGTGGACCTGGGTTTACAGGTAAAAGTTCTTGCCGGAGTGGACCTGTGTTTGCAGGTAAACATTCTTGCCGGAGCGTAGCCAAATGGATAAGAACGCTCATTCTTAAACATCCGGTGTGCTGAAGCAGAGGTAAGGGTTCAACAAGTACACCGGTCAGTTAGACTAAAATATTGACTTCTCGTCATTGTCTTCGGTACGTAAATTTTAACGACTACACTTGAGTTCAATGAGAGCGAGCGCCCCAATAAAACCTTACCTGAAAGGAAATTTGAATAGAATGACACCATGTCAGTCGGTAGAGCATGCTAACCAATGCATGACTGGGATTCTCAAATAACATACCTGACTTTATCCATCATTCTAGTTCAGATATATATTCATTCTAGTCCAGATATATACACATTCTAGTCCAGATATATACACATTCTAGTCCAGGTATATACAAATTGTAGATATATACACATTCTAGTCCAGATATATACACATTCTAGTCCAGATATATACACATTCTAGTCCAGATATATACACATTCTAGTCCAGATATATACACATTCTAGTCCAGATATATACACATTCTAGTCCAGATATATACACATTCTAGTCCAGATATATACACATTCTAGTCCAGATATATGCACATTCTAGTCCAGGTATTTACACATTCTAGTCCAGTTACATACACATTCTAGTCCAGATATATACACATTCTAGTCCAGATATACACACATTCTAGTCCAGATATATACACATCCTAGTCCAGATATATACACATTCTAGTCCAGATATATACACATTCTAGATATATACACATTCTAGTCCAGATATATACACATTCTAGATATATACACATTCTAGTCCAGATATATACACATTTTAGTCCAGATATATACACATTCTAGATATATACACATTCTAGTCCAGGTATATACACATTCTAGTCCAGAAATATACACATTCTAGTCCAGATATATACACATTCTAGTCCAAGTATATACACATTCTAGATATATACACATTCAAGTCCAGATATTTACACATTCTAGTCCAGGTATATAGACATTCTAGTCCAGATATATACACATTCTAGTCCAGACATACACACATTCTAGTCCAGATATATACACATTCTAGTCCAGGTATATACACATTCTAGATATATACACATTCTAGTCCAGATATATACACATTCGAGATATATACACATTCTAGTCCAGATATATAAACATTCTAGATATGTACACATTCTAGTCCAGATATATACACATTCTAGTCCAGATATATACACATTCTAGTCCAGATATATACACATTCTAGATATATACACATTCTACTCCAGATGTATACACATTCTAGATATATACACATTCTAGTCCAGATATATACACATTCTAGTCCAGATATATGCACATTCTAGTCCGGATATATACACATTCGAGATATATACACATTCTAGTCCAGATATATACACATTCTAGATATATACACATTCTAGTCCAGATATAGACACATTCTAGTCCAGATATATACACATTCTAGATATATACACATTCTAGTCCACGTATATACACATTCTAGTCCAGATATATACACATTCTAGTCCAGATATATACACATTATAGTCCAGATATATACACATTCTAGATATATACACATTCTAGTCCAGATATATACACATTCTAGATATATACACATACTAGTCCAGATATATACACATTTTAGTCCAGATATATACACATTCTAGTCCAGATATATACATACACATATTAGAACAGATATATACACATTCTAGATATATACACATTCTAGTCCAGATATATACACATTCTAGTCCAGATATATACATACACATTTTAGAACAGATCTAGATATATACACATTCTAGTCCAGATATATACAAATTCTAGATACATACACATTCCAGATATATACACATTCTAGATATATATATGCCCGACGACATCCCGGGGTATATAATAAATCAACATTGAAACTTGTTAATAAAACAGGTCGCAAACAACAGTCGTCATATGCAGGCTTCAGAAGCCAAAACCGAACTGAAGAACTAAGTCGACTCCGTTAGATTTTGGCAGTTATGACGCTGTTTATTTCTGCAGCGCACAGGCTTGTAGCAAATCAAATATATGAATCAAATACTGCGCCTGTTCTGACCAGGTCGGCTGTATTACAATTATAATTAAAAATGAATATCATGTCCCAAGCCATCTGTGCTCGAAATTCTAAACAATGTCCTTGCCCGTCAACACGGCGTCTTTCTCTCTATCCGTTCTCTTCTGATATCGAGTTTCTGCATTTGTCTGCATATTCATTCGTGACTTATATGAACGTTGTCTCCACACATTGACTGGTCCATTCCATGTATTAACAGCCACCAATGTAATATTATGCCAGGGCCTAGCCAACCTATCCTTCTTAAATCCACTTGAACCTCCGCTCCTAAGAAGCTCCCAAGTTTGTCTGTCCTGTTGTTGTTGACAATCTTCCGTGACGTTTTTGTATTACCACGTCATGTCCCTAGAGGTTTGGCTTTGGTATCCTCTGATATTTCTACATTGTCTCATTACGTCACACCTGCCACTTGGCAATATACACATTCCAGTCCAGATATATACACATTCTAGATATATACACATTCTAGATATATACACATTCTAGATATATACACATTCTAGTCCAGATATATACACATTCTAGTCCAGATATATACACATTCGAGATATACACATTCTAGTCCAGATATATACACATTCTAGATATATACACATTTTAGTCCAAATATATACACATTCTAGTCCAGATATATACACATTCGAGATATATACACATTCTAGTCCAGATATATACACATTCTAGATATATACACATTCTATATATATACACATTCTAGTCCAGATATGCCGGTCTCTCTGGCCGAGGGGTTACAACGCTTTCTTCGTAATCCCGTTTATCACGCAGTCTCGTAGCGGGCGAGAACTGGGAGCGGTTCGTCCCCCGCTGTTGACTTGTGGGATAGCTGAGCCGGCCGCCCAGAAAGCAATGGCAAACTACTGAGCGTAATCTTGCCAAGAGATCAACAGACAGCTGAAAGATGCTGCTGTTGACAGCTGAGTCCTGTAAAAGGATATGCGAAATAAAATAAAAAAAAGTCCAGATATATACACATTCTAGTCCAGATATATACACATTCTAGTCCAGATATATACATATTCTAGTCCAGATATATGCACATTCTAGTCCAGATATATACAAATTCTAGTCCAGATATATACACATTCTAGTCCAGAGATATACACATTCTAGTCCAGATATATACACATTCTAGTCCAGATATATACACATTCTAGATATATACACATTCCAGCCGGCCTAAATTGGCTACCAGGCAATATCGTGGGAAGTAAAGCTAACATTTGTGATACTGACCACATCAGCCACCGTGTGCTGGTTGGTCTTTTAGAAATATGAGTCTAGCACAGTGGTTCTCAACCGGTGGGGATTCCCTCCCCCCTGCCCCCCTTCTTCCCCACAGGAAGAAATTTTAGGGTTTCGGGGGGGGGGGGGGTGGAGAAATTAAGATTATTTCCAGATTGTGGTAATACATGAACCGATTACTTGATATTGTTTTTCCCTCCATACTTTACAGTTCTGTATTTCTCGCCCTTGTGAAATTCGTTTTATAACGTAAGTAGACCCCCAAATCACGTTTTATGTAGACATGTTAGTCAGTTTAAAATTGCCATGGTAGACAATTGACATTACTGTGCGAACATGTGAATATTTCAGCTTGAAGGATTTATCTAGTTATTTTACCTTTGTTGTGTGAATTCTGCAGTAAGCACCTGACGAGATGCAGCGAAAAAACGCCAGGCAATAAATCGTGCAATCTATTGTTTGTGTCTTCGTTATTTAAATTCACTACAGGAAAACATTGTTTTCAATTTTATGTAGACGTCTAGACTTGTTCTAGTATGTGTTATTAAAGTTAGCTTCCATTTTTACGTATACTACTTGTATGTAGGGGCCCGGTGGGGGGGGGGGGGTTTATAATGAGGAAATACGAAAAAGAGGGGTGAATGACATACTGAACATATGGTGAAGAGGTGCATGGGCCAAACAAGGTTGAGAACCACTGTCCTGTAATAATAAATCATACAATTCAACTGCGCAAGCGTTTCCCTAATTGCTTAGGACAAATTAAAATATCATAATAACATGATTTATAGTAATGCCTTGATTGATCACTTTTTTTTAAAAAGTGCATATCTCCTAGAGGACGTTGTCAACACCGCCTTTTGTCAGCTATTGGTGTTCTTGGCAGATTACGCTCATGAGCAACGCGACGCTTTCCGCTGTCGAATCTCGCGCAGCTGTGTTCCTCAAGTGGATATACGGGATTACGGAGAAAGTCGTTAACGCCTTCGCCAGGGAGCCCGGCGATTGATCACTTTTTTTTGGGGGGGGGGGGAGGGGGGGGGTCGCATATCCATTACAAACCATCGCTGTCAACATCAGCATCTTTCAGCTGATTGTTGATTTCTTGGCAAGATTACGCTCAGTAGTTTGCCATTGCTTTCTGAGCGACCGGCTCTTATACCCCGTAAGTTACCGACGCGGAGAGAACCGCTATCGATTCTCACGCTTGTCATGTTACCCACGAGAGTATACGGGATTATGGAGAAAGTCGTGTAAACTCTATACCAGGGAGACCGGCGATTGATCACTACACGTATTAACTCTTTCGGTGCCAAACAAAATTTGGGTCCTGACCAAACAGAAATTCATGGCAGAAAATTGGAAGTAGGGGTGTGTTACAATAATGCTTTTAAAATGGTTAAAATGGTAGCAGATATATTGTATTATATATAAAATTAAAGAGGATTGCACAATGAACATGGCAGTGTTAATAATTAATTGATAGGTCATAAATATTATGACAATATTGAGAGGTTTAGTAATAACAATTGAAATTAAAGAGGTAAAAATTATTTTAAAAATTGCACGTATCAAGTGTTTTCTACACTCCTCTACTTCTAATCCTGTTGAATTTACTGAATAATGAAACAAACACCACTTGTCTTAAACAATATAATCAGAATTGCTCATTAAAACGACCCAAAAAAGAAGTTTTGCTGCATATTCTTAACCATGACTTTTTCACACAAACTTTAGAAAATTCATGGCAGAAAATTGGAAGTAAGGGTGTGTCACAATAATGTTATGAAAATGGTTTAAATTGTAGCAGATATGTTGTATTATACATCAAAATAAAGGGGATTGCACAAGGAACATGGTAGTATTGGTAATATTGTTATAGGTTAGAAATAAAATAAAAATAATAATATAATTTGTAAAATAATTTGAAAAAAAGAGGTAACAATTATTTAAAAATTGCACTTACCAAGGGGCTTTGTTATCCTCATCAACACTACTTTTCCAAACTATAACCACGATTGCTCCTAATCAATCATTCGAAAAGACGTTTTGCCGCAGATTCCGAAGCATGTCTTTTTCAGAAAAAAATAAGGAAAACACTTGGCAGATTTACATTTAATTACAATTAATATTTACACATGTCTGTTTATTTGTATTTACAATATGTGGCAGTCTATTTGTGATAGGCTGCAAAGCAAACTTTGGGGCACAAGTGTGGTCAGTTAGTGCAGCCAGAGCAAACAAAAGATGATCTGCGTCGTTTAGTTCGAGTGCTGCACAAAACACAGTCTCTATTGACACCGACATATTCTATTAAATGCTTGGCTCCGGTCACTATTTCAACCTGATTTCTTGCAACATACTTTCTGTAATTATTTGGCAGGCAGAGTGTGGAACTTTCAGGACTAATTTGATCTGCTTCGCAATGTGCACTTGAAATCCTTCAATGATAGCATTTTCCCTCCTGTCTCTGTTTATCATATGGAATATAGGATGTGTGCATTGATCTGTGCAATTTCAAAGATCCAGTAGTAGATCTTCTTCCACCACTTAATGGTTTTCCTATCATGGATATTGTAATATCCAACCATTTGGTCCATTCTGTCGCAGCCATTCATCGCCATATTATATTCATGGATCATCTTCGACTAGCTGAGCGGTTTCCTCATTCCGCTCTCAACAGTTCCAACTACAGACTTGGTGGAGATAACAATGCATGTTTTTTTTTTTTTTTTTTTTTTTTTAGCTTTTTTATCTCTCCATGCCACACATAATATTCTATCTCCTTCAAGAAACCACTTCATCTTTTGATGCTGAAGTCGCAAACACTTCAACTCTGGAGGAAAGCCCACGCGGTGGACATTCAGTGTCCCTGGATAATTGAAATTGTTGGAATGCAGATAATCAATCAGAGCTTTCGAAGTGTAGAATCTGTCAGCAAAGATGTGATGACCAGCTCCGAGAACATTCAGTAGTGTGGCAAACACTTTCACTGCATGAGCAGTTGTGGGATCTAAATCCGGATTGTATTTGGTGTTTCTTCCGTGGAAAATCTTTAAATTCACCACTACGTAGCCAGTCGCAGAATCACAAAGGCCAAATGTTTTGATGTCGTAATTGTGAGGCTTTGTTGCATTGTATTGTCTGTGCTGAAATATGTCCTGCCACCCGATAATCATTTCATCAATGGACACATTTTCAAATGGGTAAAATGCTTTCTGGAATTTCTTCAGAATCATGTCAACAAGAGGATCAATTTTACTTGCACCTGCTGTGTCTGGTTCACATACGCGAAGCATGGTGTGATAAATAGATTCAAATCGATTCCTGGGAAACATAGTATACCAAGGAGTATATAAATGTGCAGCAGTACTCCAATAGTCCTTGATCCATGCTCTACGATCGAGTCCCATAGAAATAATGACAGACGCAAACTTTAGCCATTCGGTCAGGATAGCAGACGAGAATGTTTTCTTTTTGGAGTGTTCTGCATCAGTGTCCTTTCTGCATATTCATTTATGTTTTCGATTAAACAATCCACTATGTCATCATCAAAAACCACTTTGAGAAAATCCATAGGTGTTTGCAGTTGATAAAGCAAAGGGATGACGTGAAACCTTCGAGGACGAAACTCAGACTTCGGTTTTGTTTCTCCTTCTGACACATCTTGTCATGTCGATGCTGTTGATGACGATGGGAGAGGTGCATCACGCTCTACAGAAGCTTGTAAAATCGAGCTTTTACCTCCAGTATTATTCTTATTTTGTACTGTTTGCTTTCCTTTTGCGCTGAGTAGTAATTGTGACATCCTGACATTCATTGTCAGACACCTCAACTGATGACGAACTTTCACTGTCATTGTAGGTTTCTCTATCACCACGTGCTGAATCACTACTAAAACTACTATCTGAATCTTCGTTCAAATCGGAATCACTACTGTCTAAAACTTGTTCAAACAGCAATCTAGCTTGCTCTGATGTCAGTCTGCGAGGCCGCATACTCGAGAAAACCCAAAACAAACTAACACTAGTTTAAAACTAAAAAAAACTCACAAAAATCAATGGATGAAAACCTTTGACCTTACAATGCTGAAATTGAAGTGTTCCGGGTTTGTGAATTTTCAATTTAACGTCACTTAAAATTGCGGAAGGTAACAGAAATGTATCAAATAAACCATTGTTTACAATATGGCGATTAAAGGGCCCATGGGCGTCACTGTTAGGTCGATTGTGGCGATGTATGGGCCCTTGGCAGGGAAAGAGCAAGAGCAGTAATCATGAGTATGAGTAGTAATGAGTATTAGTTTGCCATTGCTTTCTGAGCGACCGGTTCAGTTGTAAGTAAACAACGCGTCGCTTTTCGCTGTCGAATCTCGCGCAGTTGTGTTCCTCACGTCGATATATGGGAATACGGAGAAAGTCGTTAACGTCTTCGCCAGGGAGACCGGCGATTGATCAATTTTTTGTGGTTTGCATATCCATTAAAAGCCATCGCTGTCAACATCAGCATCTTTCAGCTGATTGCTGATTTCTTAGAAAGATTACGTTCAGTAGTTTGCCATTGCTTTCTGAGTGACCGGCTCATATACCCCGTAAGTTACCGACGCAGAGAGAACGGCTATCGATTCTCACGCTTGTCACGTTACTCACAGAGTATACGGGATAATGGAGAAAGTAGTGAAACTCTAGACAAGGGAGACGGGCGATTGATCACTGCACTTATTAATAATTCTGTTCAAACATTCTGCGGAATTATCAGATGTTTATTTTAAAATGTGTATATCCCTTACAGGATGTTGCAGTCAACACCAGCATTTTACTGCCGTTGTTGATGTCTTGGCAAGTGTTACGTTCATGAGCTTCCATTGCTTTCTGAACGACCGGCTCCCATATCCATAAGTTAAAACCAGCGTGAAACGGTCTGCAATTTCCAGATAGATAAATTGATGGAGACACGAAAATGTGACATAGAAATAGAAAGGAGATACTCAACCAAGTGGATACTTTTAAATACCTAGGGGCACTTATAACATAATACTAGGGACACGGCCAGAGTTCCAATAGGAAAGTACTGCCATACCTATGATGCTGAAATTGAGGCAATCAAGATAGCAACAGAGAAATTACTAAATACCAGCCATGGTACACAACATGTGGTGCTATTGACAGATGCAAAATCAGTACTCGAGGCGCTTCTGTGTGATGGGTTGTGGTTTCTACTCATGGGTTGGATATATGGTGGTGGCGTAGACATGATGTATTAGTATGTGTGGTGTAGTAATGTATAAACAAGGGTGTGTTGGGTCGTGGTTATACTCGATGAAGTAAGAGATGGTTACTATCATCTGAACAGTGTGATAGTAGTGAAGGTAAAGGGTGGTATATTCACCGATTACAAAGGAAATCTTATAAAGTTATAATGGGTATGGTGGTAAGGGGTATTAGTGATCAAGTAGGAGTGATATAGGGGTGGTCATAAATGTAATAAGAGGTGTTCGCAGTTACACACTGGTCAACCAGTGGTCAAGCAATGGTCAAGTAAGGGTCAAGTAGTCAAGTAAGGAAATTTTAGGGAAAAGTGATTGTAATGAGATGGTGATAATTAAAGAGTGGTAAATTAGTGGTCAAGCAGTGGTCAAGTGGTCAAGTGAGGAAATTTTAGGGAAAATTGGTCGTAGTGATATGGTAATGCTTAAATTAGTGGTAAATTAGTGGTCAAGTAGTGGTCAAGCAGTGGTCAAGCGGTGTGTAAGTGAGGAAAATTTTAGGGAAATTTTAGGGAAAAGTGATTGTAACGACATGGTGATGATTAAAGAGTGGTAAATTAGTGGTCAAGCAGTGGTCAAGTGAATAAATTTTAGCGGAAAGTAGTTGTAGCGACATGGTGATGCTTAAAGGGTGGTCAAGTAGTGGTCAAGTAGTGGTCAAGTAGTGGTCAAGTGGTCGAGTGACCACTTAAATTGTAGAGAACGATGTGCCTAAGATTATGGTAGTGATTAAAGTGATCGATGACGTGGTCAAGCAGTGGTCAAGCAGTGGTCAAGTAGTCAAGTGACCACTTAAATTGTAGGGGAAAGTACGTATAGTGCAATGGTGGTGGGTAAAGTGAGGAAGAATCAATAGTAGTGATAATACTACTACGAATATTAGCGACAAGCACAAAGACAACAAGTACACACCCATAATCAATTACACAAATACACACCTACAAAGGCAACGAAACACACACACACACACACACATACAGATACAGAAGTACAGACACACCCATACTATTACTACTGGTACCACAACAAGTACACACCCATAATCAATTACACAAATACACACCTACAAACAAAAACACACAAAGACACAGACAACCAAACACACGTACAGATTCAGAAGTACAGACAAACCATAACATCACTACTGTCATCACAAGTACACACAAGAACAGACACCTATAAACAAATACATAAACAAAAACATAATAAAATAGAGAAACAAATAATAACATTTTCAAATGGCTTTTATTGGTATACAACATTTAAAAATGGCTTCGTTTACGATCCAAAGGGAGCAGAGGGACTTGATTATTGTAGAAAGATGTCTGGTCTTTCAGAGGCTTGTCTTGACTGTCGGTAGATTGATATAGATGGAGTGTCATTGTTCCTGTGTCTTGAGAAACTGTCACCGCTTTCAAACTGTTGTCTAGTTGTCTGGGCATATCATCAGGTCGTGACATGAATAACCACTTGGGTGTAGACATCTTGATCGTTGTAGAAACAAAAAGACGAGTGGACGTCTCATTTTATAACGACGAATTTATCTAGTTTTAAACAGTTCTGGACTTGTCTTTTTTAACCACGGAGTAACCAATCGAAACACGAGACGATCGTTCACGTGTTGTCTATGTCCAAAGCGTTGCAGGATACGTGACATGCTCGAACCACGACATTTCATTAATAAGAAATACAACGCATACAGACCACAAGTAGTGTTATTAATGTCTTGTAGCATACGGGTATTGTACACGGGTGATCTGTCCGAGTTTCGTTGTATAAAATGGATAATGTCGGCGTGTAATGGTGGCAAGCCAAACGAATCGAAATATTCAAACTGACCTAGACCATTAAAATATAGGGCGATCCAATGTGTCATTAAGTATGAGTCATCGGTGTGTAGGGAAGCAGGCGTGAGAATAGCTTGTCTAACTGCCACGTCAGCTTTGTCGTGTGCAGACCCAGTGTATAAAATAGAAGGCGTCTCTTGTGAGCTCAGTACCAGTTCACGGGCTGACTTGGGTATCTACAGAGGTGCTTCAGGCTGGTGTGAGCAGTGTTCGTGTAGTAAGCAGATATTGTTCACGTACTGACTTGGCTACATCGGTGAAACAGGTTGGTGTGAGCATTGTTCGTGTAGTAACCTCGCATAGTGTAGTAAGCAGATATTTTTCACGTAGTGACTTGGCTACAGCAGTGAAACTTGGTGTGAGCCTTATTCGTGTCGTTGGCCTCTGATAAAACATTGAATCATTGTATACACCAGAACTCTTTGCGATTGTAAGAAATAAAAAAAACCAGTTTATCAATATGACCACCAGATCTACTTTCACGTGTTCAGTGTGCGACAAAGCCTATTGTGATAAGTATAATCTTAGTCACCACATTCGTACCATTCACGGTACGAAATCATACTTATGTCATATCTGTGGACAATGTTTCAACAGAAAAGACAATCTACAACAACACATACGAATACCTCATCACCGGCCTATGGATACATCAGAACCAGAGACAACTACCTCTTCAACATCAGAGACAACACCACCAACAACCTCGACGATACCACCAAATGAAACCAATATAACTAACAGTCAGATACAACCAGACGAGAATATTCTTGAACAACTGGTAGAAGACGAAGTGAGCATCTTAGCAGCCGGAGAACCAGAGACACTACACATCCTTCCATCGGATATTCAACAAATATATAGAGAAAATTGGGAAGCTATCAGGACACATCACAAGATTAACAAGTATTTATCGACATACACCTTCTTTATTAGCCCGGAGATACAATACCCTATCAAATGGACAGATACGTTGTATAAGATTTTCAATGCTCAAATTAGTCGCTTTAAGATCAACTTTAGCTTTCATCTAGTGTTACGACATAGAGAAACACAAGATCTTAGATTCTATCATGCATCATTTAACAATTCTTCTGTTTTAGAATTTCCAGCGCTAATAAATAACAGATACGACTTTGACGCCTTCCTTACAACAGTACACGAACATGACATTCATTCCTATGCCATCCAACAACGTGCAGACACCAAATATACACTAGAGACAGTAGCTGGCATATGTTTTTACCTCTTTCATATGCCCGAGTTCCCGATAGTTTGATGTCTAGGTCATCCCCCAACTACATTGTTTTATATTTTTGTCACTAAGCATGTATGTCATTGATGTTTTTCTTATATCACTAAACTATTTTCATGAATAATACATTCTTTGATATATTGAAACCAAGATTTTTGTTGATTTTCTTTAGTGGTTTTGTGCTTACTTCTTGTTCCGAGAGACATCAACACTGACAGACAATGAAACAAAGACACATACTGAAATGTATTATGTATTTATTCAACTGATGCTTGCAACCAAGTATAGAAATTACACCATCCACCTCGCAGTATCCAATGATGTAGTTTGTCAGTCATATACGTGCCTACAGATGTAGGGAAGCTTTCCTCCAGGTCCTGGACATTCACGTCTGTATTGTAAGAATTATTAACCAGATGCTTACCCAGACGCATACCAAGTGTAAAAACCATCATTATTCTCCCGTAGTTGATGACATTATCGGTAAAGACTTCGTCAGCAATTGAAACAAAGACCGGGAAAACGTGTTCGGGTTTGATACAGACTTCTAGTCTCGTGAATAACACATCATGTTGGTTGGCTATCTGACGTACTAAGCGACACAACCTCGAGTTATTGGTCTTTGTGGGCATGTATGAACTAATAATAGTCAACGCCATACTCACCACCTCGGTGTGAACTTGTGTCAAGTCGACCATTGGTTCCATCATTATTATACCAATAGCTACCAGAGACCCACTGGCGTGCAGTTGGTGGTTAAATGGTCTAATATTATCACCCCGATACGTTTATAAACACCAATGCGACTAGATAGGTGGTTATTAATACTCATGGATCCTAGGTGGAAACATCCTTTTACGGCTTTGATTGCGGGCCCAACAGGGAGTGGTAAACCATCTTTGTCCAACAGTTCTTGACCCATCTACCAGTCATGGTAGACCCCCTTCCAGAGGAAATTATATGGTGCTATGGGGAATGGCAACCCATCTACGAAACTATGAAGGGTGTTCAATGTAATGAAGGTCTGCCAGATGTGGTAAAATGGACAGGTGATAGACGTCGGTTAGTAGTCATAGATGATCTAATGTCTGAGACAGATGACAGAGTGACTAAATTATTTACTAAAGGCAGTCATCATCGCAACCTCAGTGTTATGTATATAGTACAGAACCTATTTGGTAAGAATAAAGAACAAAGAACTATCAGTCTGAATTCGCACTACCTAGTGGTGTTTAAGAATCCTCGAGACGGGTCTCAGATTACCAATCTCGCCAAACAGATGTATCCAGGCCGTGTGTCATATGTCCAAGAGAGTTTTAAAGACGCGACATCGGCTCCACACGGGTATTTGTTATTTGACCTGCGACAGGAAACACCGGATCAGCTCCTCTTACGAAGTCATACATTTCCCGACCAGCAGCAAGTCGTCTACGTCCCCAAATAACATGTCTAACCGTTTTAAACGTAACGAGGGTATGTTACGTTTCTTGGGTCAGACCAACCCAGCCACTGTGAAGGCAGTAATGAAATCAGCTTCCCCTGATCTCGTCCAATCAATTTGCGAGTGCTGTCACAACGTTTTAAAAGGTAATGTTCCCCTGACACCAGCTCAGAAGAAGCGTCTGCAACGACACAAAGACAGTCTGAGAGCACTCACTCATAAGAAATTATCGCTCAAGAAAAGGAAAGAGATTCTACAACAAGGTGGTTTCATAGGCGCCTTACTAGGCCCCATACTAAATGTGTTGAAAAGCGTGGTGGGATTGTAATGGCCAAGAAGATGATCTTGATCGATCCCCGGTTGCTAGAAAAACCCTATGTACCACCCGACACACTAAATGATAGTCTACAGGATTTGGATCGTCAGATGCAACAAGTCCTGGAAACAGAAGATCTACCACCCCGTGACAAGGCCAGAGCGTATCAGCAAACACTACAGAGGTATCTGAATCGACTCGAACAGTACAGACACAAGCCGCTGGGACTAGTAGATATCAAGGAACAAAAACCTGAAGTCACCAGTGTACCGACACCAGTATCCGAGACACCTCTTCAACCAACACCTCTTCAACCTATTCAACCGGCTCAAGTACTCGAACCCAAAACAGTCGAGACCACACCACCTTACAAACTCAGGCGAAGCAAGAAGAAGACTAGGATACCTACCCCCAAGTGGCAAAAATGGCCGCCCAATTAAGAAAATATTACTATGACCCTAAAAAACCGGGAGCCTATGGTGGAGCAGCCGCCTTAAAAAGAAATACTAACCTGAAGAAAATAGATAAATGGTTACGTCATCAGGATACCTACACGTTACATAAACCGATCCGTCGCCGATTTCAGAGACGTCAGACCATAACCGGTGGTATAAATCAACAATTTCAAGCCGACTTGATAGATATGAGACTATTACAAAGATACAACGATGGGATGTCGTACCTAGTGACTTGTATTGATGTGTTTAGAAAATATGCTTGGGCTATCCCGATCCAGAAGAAAACGGGGAAAGCACTGGTGGTGGCTATGAGTAAAATCTTTGGTGATAGACAACCGATACATTTTCAGAGCGATAAAGGTTCGGAATTCGTTAATCGGACCTTCTTAAAATTTCTGAAAGATCGAGGTGTGCACTTCTTTACCACCGAGAATGAAGATGTGAAGGCAGCGATAGTGGAAAGATTCAATCGAACCCTGAAAGAAAAAATGTGGCGTTATTTCACCAAGACAATACACTCCGCTACGTCGACGTGATAGATAAATAGATCCAGAACTACAATGGTTCGTATCACAGAAGTATTCGCATGGCCCCCGTACAAGTCAACTATAGTAATCAAGAAGAGGTGTGGGATAACTTGTATAAGCCGACATACGTATAGAAAAAAGTGTATTTTACACCTGGGGATCGAGTCAGACTGGCTGAACCCAAACAACCTTTTAAAAAAGGTTATATGCCCTCGTGGACATAAGAATTGTTTACCGTCAGTCGCATAAACCAGACCAGTCCAGTGACCTATGTGGTAAAAGATGATTCGGGAGAGGAACTACAGGGCTCGTTCTACAGAGAAGAAATACAACTAGTTGGAGACAAGCAAGTGTATCGTATCGAAACAATCTTACAAGAAAGACCCAGGCGAGGTGGTGGGAAAGAGTATTTAGTGAAGTGGTTTGGTTATCCCCATTCATTCAATAGTTGGATAGCTGACACGCAACTAGCTAGTTATGGAGACTAGTGGTGTGACTGAAGACAGGATGGAAACTATGGGGGGGGGGGGTGCGCCCACAACCGACAGAGGGGGAAAGAACATCGATCTGGTCATTCTTTGGACAACGTGTACCGAGGCCAGAGATTGTATTTCTGTGTCAAATGGTGGTTATATATGCCGTAATTGCCGTGTCTTTGTTCAATCTGACTCAAGGCAGCGCAGACGCACCAGACGGCAAGTTGTGGGTAGCTCTAATGAGTAGTTGTTTGCGGTATATGCTACCTAATCCTAAATTAGAAAAACGATGAGTTTCTATATAACTTTACCGAGTAATTCTGGACCAAAGGTATTTCCCAACAACAAACCCGGTCACTTTTTTGTCAAGTTGCCGCAGACCATTGATGTTACGACCAAATACGAAGTGGCCCTGGTCGAGATTCAGTTCCCCAATTCGTATTTTAATGGTTTGTCTGCTGAAATTTGGTTCCAATACTTTCCACCTAAAGGTAGTGGTATGGAACCTATAACCCTTGAATGTCCACCGGGTCCGTTCAGCAGCCCTGAAACTTTCATCGAGGAATTGAATAAGTTGTGTGTAGAAACCCAACTAGACGAGAAACTAACCATCAAATTCTTTCTAGGTGCACCTTGGAAAAGAGTCGGGATGAAAATATTTGAAAAAGGCGCCCAGGCAAAAGTTAGTGACAGATTGAAGAATATGTTGGGTTTTCCCAGCTCGACTCTATCAGATGATAATGTCTTATTATACGGTAATACAGAATTAGAGATGGATAACGAAGTTAAAAATATCTATGTCTATTCCGATCTCGTAGCCGCGAGACCAGTTGGAGACGTCATGGTTCCTTTACTAAGGACTGTTCCTATATTGGACCGACTGTCACCTTCAGTGTTTCGTCTTTATGATAAGCCACATTATGTACCATTAAGTCGATTTTCCTTCGACACGGTGGAAATACTTTTAACTGACGATACGGGTAAAACACTCTCATTCAACGATGGGACTTCAGTACTAACTTTACATTTTCGAATCAGGAAGCATTCAGACCTTGAATAGACTAATATGAGTTTCTACGTGACACATGTCACCGAGACTGAACCCAGTCTGTCTGGTGTGGGTGAAGTGGATTTAGACCAGGGCACAAAAAATGTCTTCGTCTATTCCGATATTGTCACCTCGCGGGTGGTTGGTGATGTGATGGTACCATTACTGAGGACACTACCTGTTCTAGACAGGTCTACCACCTCGGTATTTAGGATGTATGACAAGCCACATTACGTACCCCTCAGTCTATTTTCATTTGACACGATTGAACTTCTTATAACCGACGAGCACGGGAAACCTATCCCATTTACAGGTGGAACTTCAGTAGTGACGTTACATTTTCGAACAACCAAACGGTTTGATCTGGGCTAACCATGGTTAGGCACGTGCCAATCCAACGCAACCCCAAACTATACGAGGAGTATTTCTGCAATCAAGCTGGAAGTGGTCTCCCTGTTTTTGTAGGTGGTCGAAGTCAGCGAGGGCATGGAATTGGTAGTTTCTTTAGTGGTCTTGGTCGCACAATTCTTCCTTGGTTGAAGACTGGTGGCAAAGCCCTATTGGACGGGGGACGGGTTTGCAAGTGGCTCAAGATGCCTTAGCTGGTAGAAATGTTCGTGAGTCCTTCAAAGAACACGCCAGAGATGCTGGTCAACGACTACTCCATGGCGCAGCTCAACACATCAGCCAATCAGGTAGTGGTGTTAGGAAACGAAAACGAGCCGCCCCGCCAGGTCAGCCCAGTAAAAGAATAAAACCAACAGTCAGAAAGCCATCGAGTCATAAGACACATCACCACCAAGCGGGACATTCGGATATTTTCTCATAATGGCGTTAATTCATCCCAAGTCATGTGAGTGTCTGCATTCTGGTCTGGATCTGTTTAGTGTACCTCCCACCCAGACAGCCGTAGAAGAGGGACAGTTTGTGGAGATTCATCCATTGGCCACTTTAGCTTATGGGGCACCCATCGAATTCACCATTTCTGGTGTCGGTGAAGATTACATTGATTTGTTTAATACTTTTCTGCACGTGAGAGCCAAAGTTACACTGCCCAATGGCGACGACCTACCAAACACAGCCGAAGTTGGTCCGATAAATTATTGTTTGCATAGTTTGTTTTCTCAAGTAGACGTGTCCCTGAACGACACTCTTATTTCACCGAGTGAAAATTCGTATCCGTACCGGGCCTACTTGGAAGCTCTTCTGAATTACGGTGAAGAGGCCAAAAAGAGTCATCTGACGTCAGCTCTATACTATCAAGATACTCCTTTGCACATGGCAGACACAAAGGGTGATACCAATACAGGTCTAGCCAAAAGAAGATCTTTAGCCAGCTATAGTGTGCCTCTGGATATGATGGGGCGCCTACATTCCGACATTTTCAATCAGGACCGGTACATGTTGAATGGTGTCGATATTAAAATCAAACTAACCCCATCAAAATCCGTCTTTAATTTGATTGCCACGGATGTAAGTGGTGGGTACAAAAGTGTCATTACTTACGCCGCCCTCTTGGTGAGGAAAGCTAAGTTATATCCAGCTATCTCTCTGGCCCATGAAAAAGCCTTATTGAGATCCAATGCCAAGTATCCTTTTAAAAGGGTCGTGGTAAAGACCTTTTCTATCCCTAAAGGTATGTTTTCACACACACAAGATAACCTTTTCCTCAGCCAGACACCGACCCGGGTGGTGATCGGATTAGTGAATGCTTCCTGCTTCAATGGCGAGCTGAATACGAACCCCTTCATATTCAATCATTATCAGTTAAACTATTTGAGTCTGATGGTAGATGGGCGTAGTGTTACAGGCAAACCCTTAACCATGAATTATACCACAGGTCAGTACATGCGAGCTTTCCATAGTAGCAACTTGGCCCTTGGTCTGACCGGTAAGGATGTCGGGAATGGTATAAATTATGAAAGTTATAGTCAAGGGAATTGGCTCTATAGTTTTGTTCTGACTCCCAGTATATTAGATGGAGAACAGTTTGAAATGGCGAAATCTGGCCCATTGTCAGTAGAACTAAAGTTTGACGTTATAACGACTGTACCTCTACAAGTCATCGTATACGCCGAACTCGATTCGGTCCTAGAAGTTTCCAAGACGAGACAAGTGCTAACAGATTACATAGCATAATGGATACCCAACAACTAAGACAATTACTCATGTCTGATCTGTTTGTTCGTCGTCTTCCACTAGTCAACGTATGCGCTAGAGATCATTTGCCTAGACACATTGATAGAACACAGCCAGCTGCTTTGATCGTCAATACTGACACCAGTGCTTACTCTGGTTCACATTGGATCGCCCTATATTTTAATGGTCTAGGTCAGTTTGAATATTTCGATTCGTTTGGCTTGCCACCATTACACGCCGACATTATCCATTTTATACAACGAAACTCGGACAGATCACCCGTGTACAATACCCGTATGCTACAAGACATTAATAACACTACTTGTGGTCTGTATGCGTTGTATTTCTTATTAATGAAATGTCGTGGTTCGAGCGTATCACGTATCCTGCAACGCTTTGGACACAGACAACACGTGAACGATCGTCTCGTGTTTCGATTGGTTACTCCGTGGTTAAAAAAGACAAGTCCAGAACTGTTTAAAACTAGATAAATTCGTCGTTATAAAATGAGACGACCACTCGTCTTTTTGTTTCTACAACGATCAAGATGTCTACACCCAAGTGGTTATTCATGTCACGACCTGATGATATGCCCAGACAACTAGACAACAGTTTGAAAGCGGTGACAGTTTCTCAAGACACAGGAACAATGACACTCCATCTATATCAATCTACCGACAGTCAAGATAAGCCTCTGAAAGACCAGACATGTTTCTACAATAATAAAGTCCCTCTGCTCCCTTTGGATCGTAAACGAAGCCATTTTTAAATGTTGTATACCAATAAAAGCCATTTGAAAATGTTATTATTTGTTTCTCTATTTTATTATGTTTTTGTTTATGTATTTGTTTATAGGCGTCTGTTCTTGTGTGTACTTGTGATGACAGTAGTAATGTTATGGTTTGTCTGTACTTCTGAATCTGTACGTGTGTTTGGTTGTCTGTGTCTTTGTGTGTTTTTGTTTGTAGGTGTGTATTTGTGTACTTGATTATGGGTGTGTACTTGTTGTGGTACCAGTAGTAATAGTATGGGTGTGTCTGTACTTCTGTATCTGTATGTGTGTGTGTGTGTGTTTCGTTGCCTTTGTAGGTGTGTATTTGTGTAATTGATTATGGGTGTGTACTTGTTGTCTTTGTGCTTGTCGCTAATATTCGTAGTAGTATTATCACTACTATTGATTCTTCCTCACTTTACCCACCACCATTGCACTATACGTACTTTCCCCTACAATTTAAGTGGTCACTTGACTACTTGACCACTGCTTGACCACTGCTTGACCACGTCATCGATCACTTTAATCACTACCATAATCTTAGGCACATCGTCCTCTACAATTTAAGTCGTCACTCGACCACTTGACCACTACTTGACCATTACTTGACCACTACTTGACCACTAATTTACCACCCTTTAAGCATCACCATGTCGCTACAACTACTTTCCGCTAAAATTTATTCACTTGACCACTGCTTGACCACTGCTTGACCACTAATTTACCACTCTTTAATCATCACCATGTCGTTACAATCACTTTTCCCTAAAATTTTCCTCACTTACACACCGCTTGACCACTGCTTGACCACTACTTGACCACTAATTTACCACTAATTTAAGCATTACCATATCACTACGACCAATTTTCCCTAAAATTTCCTCACTTGACCACTGCTTGACCACTAATTTACCACTCTTTAATTATCACCATCTCATTACAATCACTTTTCCCTAAAATTTCCTTACTTGACTACTTGACCATTGCTTGACTACTGGTTGACCAGTGTGTAACTGCGAACACCTCTTATTACATTTATGACCACCCCTATATCACTCCTACTTGATCACTAATACCCCTTACCACCATACCCATTATAACTTTATAAGATTTCCTTTGTAATCGGTGAATATACCACCCTTTACCTTCACTACTATCACACTGTTCAGATGATAGTAACCATCTCTTACTTCATCGAGTATAACCACGACCCATCACACCCTTGTTTATACATTACTACACCACACATACTAATACATTATGTCTACGCCACCACCATATATCCAACCCATGAGTAGAAACCACGATCCATCACACCCTTGTTTATACATTACTACCCATACTAATACATTCATATACGCCACCATCATATACCCACACCCATGAGTAGAAACCACGACCCATCACACCCTTGTTTATACATCACTACCCATACTAATATACCCTATGTAACCAAAATAACTTTCCCCTTCACACCCTTTCCAGAACCAACTACTTTTACCTTAATTACTTTCACACCCACCAGGCAGGCCGAAAAAACACCCGTTCCCACAAAATTCTTTTTACCGAGTCGACATTTTCCCCAAAAATAACCCCATATTACCTTCATAAACCCTTTCAGCCTAGCTGTCAGCCTGGAAATAGGGGTCTGGAAACCATAATCTACTACTAGCATTCTGGTGGAATTTTTAATGCTGGAGAAAGGTAAGAGTGGGTTTTATTTATTCCTGCCCGACCTTGGCCTACGAATCTCTATTGCCTCGACTGGTGAGACGAATTGGCAAAAAGCCAGTAGTGCCATATCGGGAGGGGGTCGACAGCTGGCCAACATAGCTAGGCGTCTTATTCTTGGCCTAGCCTTGGAACGAATCCGAGCACTATATTTAACTCGATGATTTTGCTTGTTCTTGGCAGCGGATGGGCTGTTATTATCTTTCTTCCTACAACCTGAACTCTGTATAACGTCAGCTTTAATAAACATCTAAACATGACATATTTACTGTCTGCCGGAACGAAGGGAGGGCTCCGTGGGGACGGCCACCACCCGCCTCTGTTCTATTTACCTAAGGCGGAAGAAGGTCCGCACTGTGCTATCTCTTTCATCTTTTAGCAAATATGGTAGCCAGGTGGACCAAATGTCAAATAGGCATTGGTTGTTAAGATGATTCCAGTGAGAGAAATAGACCACTTCATCTCACTGGGAAGAACAATAAATCATCGAAACAAATTCTTTTATGAGAGGCACAGCCTGTGCATTGCGGCGACGGTTCAGACGAGAGCAGCGGCCGGAAAGTATAGTGTCTTCTTTCCTATTCTTAATAAGGATAGGGAACTAAACTTCGTTCCATACAGAACCACCACTATGCTACTCGTTAAACGGGAAAGGGGGTTAACTAAAATAACCACAGAGTGACCAAAACCTAGGGCATAGGGGCGGGCACTACCGAATCGTATAAGCCAAAAGAGGCTATTAAGTAGGGCACCGAAGATGGGTCCCGAGAACACTGAGTATGATCTACACGTTCCCCTACACATATTAAAGGAGAGGGGGAAACACACATAATTACCCACACACCTCACAAGAGCGTTGTCGTGAGAAAGGCAGGGTTTGTAAGTGAGAGGGAAGCCAGGAAACGAATGTGCCCAGTACCAATAAAGGCATGGCATGAGAGAAGAGAGTGAATCTTGTATGAAAAGAATATGTAATGTGCATAGGGTCAAACGACACGACCTATACAAGCTGGAGGCCTAGTCTTGGAAAGACGCCGCCAATCCAGGACCTCTTAACAGGTCAGGCCAATTCACTCAGGTCTCCTCTATAGTTCTAATATATATATTTACTTTATGCCAACTGATATGCTGAGACCATTAGGAGCCTCCATGTCGGCTGTACCTGAAGTTTAAGCAAGAGGCTCTGTAACAAGCTACGTGGAGGGTCCCAAATAGCCCGGTCACAATATTTCAAATATCTTCTATAGCCCTGGCTTAGATAGGTCTTTACCTGCCAACCCTCCTCCGTTTTCCCTGGACACACTGTCACGCTTCCTTTCGACCTAGGGACCTATTTCCTGCAGTGTTCTTCTGGCTGACGCATAAATAACATGGCAGTCGTCAGAACAACTTGGAAGTAATTTTATTAACCTAATCAAGAACAGCACAGGAACACATAAAGGCAGATAAACAGATAGATCTCCACAGACACTACACTGGTAAATTCTAACACAGAGCCTCAAGTCGCCACAGTCACAGATCCAGCTTCAGATACTGTCTGATCTGTCCACACACTTCTCACCAAAGATGTCCGAATCTCCTTCCTTCTCCAACAACTGGGTGTAGGTTCAACCGGCTTTTGTAGAATCCAAGCGACTGGTGTGTTGAGGACTTCTGTTCATTGTCATCTGAATTAGTTCGGCACTAGGTCTTCACTGACCTATGAAAAGCTTTAGTGTTGCCGATAAGGTGAGGTGTTTGTGAAGGATAATGGTTGGGTCCTTTTAATGTCCGGGATAAAATGGGTATGCCAGAAAATCACTCTTAGGCTCCCTCCGGACAACAACTGCTCTCAGGCGTATGTTGTTAAAACAAAACCGGCAATGCACCAGTCATACAAAATGTCCTTGCTTCAAGACCTGCACCTTGCCTTGAGTTGGCCTCGTTGGACATATTTACGTTAGCCTAGAAGCACCGGTGATAATGTCCCTTCGAAGACATAGTCACTTCCCATAGAAGAGGACCCTGGAGATGATAAATAAAACCTGAGCGACTGGGCTGACTCATGTATCACACAAATACACTATATTTAATACCTGATTGACCAGGCCTGACCTGTCAGGTAGCCCCTGGATTGGCCACGTCCGGGTTTGAGTAGACCTCCAGCTGGACGAAGTCCGGTTGTCTTTTTGGCCACACGACACACCCTCCACACTCATACCAAGCCTTTATTATGATTGGGCACATTCATTCCCATGCTTCCCTCTCACTTGCAACCATGCCTTTCTCACCCGCAAGATCTTGTGGTGTGGTGCGCCCAGTAATCCGTGTGTTACATCTCATTAACTCATAGTATAGTAATGGGGTTGTATGGCACGCTTTGTAGTTCCCCACTCCCTGCAAGAATAGGAAAGAAGATCCTACCCCCTCCCGGCTCCGCTCTTGTCTGAGCGGTCGCCGCAATGTACCAGCAGTGCCCCACAGAACACATAGATTCAGCGGAATGCAGGTTCTCTAAATGAGATACAGAAGTCCATTAACTTCCCTACATCATCCCATCTAGTAACAGATGAAAGAGATAGTCCTGTGAATAGCCTCTTCTGGCTCAAGAAGATAGATCAGAGATTGGTGTACCCCATTCCCAAAATACCCACTGAGTATATACAACAGAAAGATGACAATCTGTCCAATTCAAGCCGTAGATAGAAAGACAGCAACAGCTCATCTGACGCCAAGAACAAATGAAATCCTCTTGGGAGATATATGGTTCAGATTCACTTCCCCGGCTATGCCAAGGACAAGACGTGCAGCCAAATCGCCTAACGGTCACCCAACTCGTCATTGGTTATGATTGGCCTTTCGCCCATTCATCTTCCCCTTCAACCCATGGTATATTTATAACTCCATGTTTGGCTGGAGTACCCACAACCCAAGCCCTACCTTTCTTCACCACTTCAGTAGGAGGTTGCATCTCTGTCCCAATCTTCAAATCGACTTGACAAGATGCCACTATCCAACGGTAGGTGTGTACACGGCCATGAATTGCTTAGCAGCCGCACCAGCGCTCATTTGGCGCAAGGCGCTCCATCGGGTTTACCCGATGTGAAAGACATTGGCTACTTGCTCCATGTAAAGATTGTGATAGGAAGATAACCCAAAGAACCATCTTTCATGGAGATTTGAGAGAACAAGAGAACTGAGAGCTTCCGAAAGCCGTTCCCCCCTGTCTACCCAAAATAAAAGAATGCATAAGGACATGGACCACTGGCGTTTCGCTACATAGGCCCCCTCTTAAGAAAGTCGAACCCTACGAACTTTCTACTGTCAGTGGTTCTGTTCGAATGACCCCACCCTCACATTCAACCATAGGATGCCGTGATAAAAAATCTGCTCCCACATTCTCCCTTCCGGGGATGTATTCGACCGTGAACTGATACGGTTGTAGGAGCAATGACCATCTCATCAACCTCGCGTTCAGTTTCTTAGAAGTTGCCAAGAACGTCAGAGGTTGATGGTCGGACTGCACTTTGAACTGGACTCCATACAGATAAGGTTGAAATTTCTGTACCGCCCACACTAGAGCTAGACATTCCCGTTCGACGGTGGAATAATTCCGTTCGGCGGGTAACAGTTTTCTACTGGCATACGCCACCGGACACAACACCGAAGGATTATCTCGCCCTTCCTGCAACAGAGTTGCTCCAATCCCTATGTTACTCGCGTCGGTTCTCAGAACAAACGTTTTCTCCAAATTCGGGAGTTGCAGGACTGGCCTATCCACCAACGCCTGTTTCAGCTTCCCATAAGCCTCTTCACAGCTCGGGGTCCAGACTATAGGATCTGGCGATCCTTTCTTCAGGGTTTCGGTTAACGGCGCTCCAATTTCGTTGAACTTTGGAATGAATTTCTGGTAAAACCCACACAGAGACAAGAAAGACCTAACATCCTTTTTGGATTTAGGACGGGGTGCGAGACGGACCTTCTCAATATTTTTTCCTTCCGGTACCAGTCCCCCTGGGGTAATAGTGTGTCCCAGAAATTCCAAGGATTGATATCCAATCATACATTTGGCTGGACGGGCGGTTAACCCCTCCTCTTTCAATCTTATGAAGATCTTTTCCAAGGATTTCAGGTGATCCTTCAGATTGTCAGACGCGATGAGAATATCATCCATAAACGAGACGACAGAGGGATCCCTTAAAGGGTCTAATAACTTTCTCATCATGCGAGTGAACACACTGGGCGCATTGCTCAGCCCAAAAGGCATCACCTTAAATTCGTAATGGCCACTCGGAGTACTGAAAGCGAGCATGGGCCGAACCTCAGGCTTCACAGGGATCTGATAATATCCCCGGCTTAAATCAATTTTTGAGAAGTACTTTGCCCTATTTAATCTGGCAAACAATTGATTTGTGTTTGGCAACGGCTCAACTTGGAATGTCGTACAACTATTTAAATGCCTGTAATCAATACATAAGCGGTGTTCCCCGCTTGGCTTCCTCAACAAGACAACCCCGGCATTATAAGGAGAAGTCGAAGGAGTGATGATGTCGTCGTCCAGAAGCTTCTGGATTTCAGTTTCCAGGGCCTTCTCTTTCGAAAATGGCACTGGATATATTTTCTGGCGAACGGGGTCTTGGGTAGTCAGAGTCATATCAAACTCGACCAACCCTGTCCGCCCTGGCCGATCGGTAAGAATCTGCTGATGGGACTCCAACAAACGGATGACACGGTCTGTTTCTTCAGCCGACAGATCAGGATTTATATGTACATCCCTATAGGTTTCCCCAGGGTGTAATGGATACCCCCTATCCGTTTCTTCGCCCGATTCAGTTTCCATCGCGACCGCCATAGTCATGAGTGGGAGAGAAGTACCATCAGATCGTTCTTCATACTTTTTGAGAAGGTTAATGTGGAAGATTTTAGATTTCCCCCTGATCCGGATGGCATAGTTGGTGCGGGAGACAACCCTTTCTACCGGGAAAGGCCCCTGCCAACCAATCTCGAGTTTATTGGAACCTACTGGAAGTAACAACAGAACCCGATCCCCCACCTTAAGAGACCTATCTTTCGTCCTTCTATTGTAGTAGGCCGCGTGTCTCTTCCTGGCCGCTCTCAGATTCTGAGCTGCCAAAGCCCAACCCGTCTGGAGTTTTTTCTTTAACTCTTCGACGTATTTATAAGAGGATACCACTTCTTCGGAAGTTTCTTCCTCTGTCCAACATCTCAATAAGGCTTCTAAGGGACCCTTGATTGGCCTCCCGAATAGTAGAGTGGCTGGTGGCAACCCGGTCGACCCATGGGGAACCTCCCGATAGGCGAACAAGGCGGCTGAGATATACTCATCCCATCTGTCTGGTTTCTCTTGTGCCAGCTTCCGAAGCATGGTCATCAAGGTACCATTAAACCTCTCTACTTGCCCATTAGACTGAGGGTGATACGGGCTTGTGTGAATGTGGTTGGTCTGGAAGATACGAAAGACTTCTTCCATCAGTTTACCACAGAACTGAGACCCATTGTCCGTTAGGATCTGGTTGGGAAATCCCAACCTAGTAAAGGTCTCCATCAGTGCATCAGCCACTCGCTTAGAGTCGATTGTGGCCAAAGGTATCGCCTCGCCCCACATGGAACAGCAATCCACCATCGTGAGAATGTACTTATTCCTCTTCCTAGTCCTAGGAAGAGGACCAACAAGATCGATGGCAACTCTCTCGAAAGGAGAGTTCATAATAGGCATGTCTCCCAGGACTACCGGAGCTGTCCAGTGTTTTGGTGCCACACGCTGGCACTCTGGGCACGACTTGACGTACCTACGCACGTCTCCAGTCATCCCTGGCCAGTAGTAATGGCAGGAAATGCGCTGGAGAGTTGCCCCGACACCCATATGTCCACTGAAAGAAATGGTGTGTCCCATATGAAGAAGCTGTTCCCGATAAGCCTTAGGAACCACCAGCTGTCCATGCTGGTGATCCTCCATTCCGGCTCTCCGGTACAGTAACCGATTCTTCATATAATACTGACCCCGTCTTGGTGGGTCAGAACCTTTTGGCAACTGGTTGAAGCAAGGTTGCAAAGTAGCATCCTGGCTTTGAGCAGCTCGTAACTCCCCAGGCAAGGGATTCACAATCAAGGCCGGCGTCTGCTCATCCTCCAATTGAGATCTGGTTTGCATTGCCCCTACGTACATGGGTTCGGTTGGAATCCCTAGAAAGACGTAGCGACAACCCAAGATCATTGGGAAGATAGGATCTAGCAGAACGGCTGCCTGTATAGTGCCGGTAACATATTTTGATTTGATGTCCACCTTCGCAATTGGAAGAGACATCGCTACCGCACTCTTTGTCGCCGTTTGAATCTCAATAGATTCCCCGGTTAGCTGCTCTGGGCTCACTAAATGTGATGAAATTACAGCCTCAAACTGCAGACCTGTGTCGTAGAGACACTCAACTGGTTGACCGTTCACAAGTACCGTTTCTACTACTGGTGGTTTTTCTAAATCTTTGGTCCCAAGATCCCTCCCTTCTACCTCCTTGTGAGACCCTTCCCCGGTTTCTACAAGACAAGCAGCATAGTGAGAGTCTTTCTGTTTACGCCGGCAATCTACCGTATTGTGTGTGGGAGATTTGCAATAGGCGCACCACTTTTCACTCCACTTTCTTTTAGGAGATCCAGGTGGACTCTTACCAGAGGGTTTCTTACTAGGAACTTTATCGAAAGGATCCTCCTTCCTGGTGTGAGCTGTTTTAGGGTTCTTCTTCTTTCCAGACCATGTGTCTGGTGGTCGGGGATTGTGTTGTGACAATTCCCCATTATCCCCATGAGCTAGCACATACCTTTCAGCCAACGTGTTGACTAGCTCTAACCTTTCTGCCCCATTTTCAAGCAAAAAGGTTTGCAAAGGCTTAGGCATCATTCTCTTCATTTGGTCCACGACCACCAATTCTTCCAAACTTTCATAGTCGTTAGCAAATCCAGCTAAAGACATCCACTTCAAAAGGTAAGACTTCAATCTGACACTGTAGGCTGCGAACATCTCTCCTGGCTCTCTCTTCGACTTTCTGAACTGTTGTCGATAAGTATGAGCTGTCATCTGAAACCTTTTCAACAGTGCTTTCTCCAGAGCTTCATAGTCATTCTCCATACCAGGTGGCAACCTAGAATAGACCTCGTATGCGGTCCCCCTCAGGCCCTGTGAGAGTTTCAAGTTCCATTTCCCTCGCTCCAATCCCATAGCCAAAGCCATCGACCGAAATCTGTGAAGATACTGGTCGATCTTATCTTTGTGTTCATCGAACGGGAGCAAAGGGAACTTCATTGCCTGGCATGGACCGCCACCAGAAGTTGTTGAGTCAGGGAGAACTGCGTCTCCCACTGCACCGTCTCTTTCCTTGGCAGTTTGAGCTTTCAGCTCCAACTCTCTCATACGGAACTCATGGTCTCTGACTGCCTGCTCGGCCTCCATCTTCCTAGCCTCAGCCTCCATCTCAATCCTCTTGGCCTCAGCCTCCATCCTCTTAGCCTCAGCCTCCGCCTCAATCCTCTTGACCTCAGCCTCCATCCTCTTAGCCTCAGCCTCCGCCTCAATCCTCTTGGCTTCGCGCACATCCTGTCTGTAGTCTCTTTCCACTTCCCGCACATATTTCTGTAACTCCGCTCCATCATATCCCATCTCACGCCCTGTAGCCTGTACGTCAGCGACATTAAACCCAGCTGATGCCATCTTAAACTCAGAGGGTAAGGGAAGAGGTAATTGTCTAATAAAATTTTTCTCACAATTACACAACAAGTTACATTACACGACCACAACACGTCGTATGTCGGTCAGTCTGTGTCAGGAAGAGTATAGACAATAGCCAGGCACGGTAGGCAGAACCTATTAATAGAAAACAAGGATATCTGTCCCCTATCACTAAATCAGCCAGAACTTCACCAGGATTACAAATATCCCGGGACGAGCCCCCAGAAATTGTAACAAGCTACGTGGAGGGTCCCAAATAGCCCGGTCACAATATTTCAAATATCTTCTATAGCCCTGGCTTAGATAGGTCTTTACCTGCCAACCCTCCTCCGTTTTCCCTGGACACACTGTCACGCTTCCTTTCGACCTAGGGACCTATTTCCTGCAGTGTTCTTCTGGCTGACGCATAAATAACATGGCAGTCGTCAGAACAACTTGGAAGTAATTTTATTAACCTAATCAAGAACAGCACAGGAACACATAAAGGCAGATAAACAGATAGATCTCCACAGACACTACACTGGTAAATTCTAACACAGAGCCTCAAGTCGCCACAGTCACAGATCCAGCTTCAGATACTGTCTGATCTGTCCACACACTTCTCACCAAAGATGTCCGAATCTCCTTCCTTCTCCAACAACTGGGTGTAGGTTCAACCGGCTTTTGTAGAATCCAAGCGACTGGTGTGTTGAGGACTTCTGTTCATTGTCATCTGAATTAGTTCGGCACTAGGTCTTCACTGACCTATGAAAAGCTTTAGTGTTGCCGATAAGGTGAGGTGTTTGTGAAGGATAATGGTTGGGTCCTTTTAATGTCCGGGATAAAATGGGTATGCCAGAAAATCACTCTTAGGCTCCCTCCGGACAACAACTGCTCTCAGGCGTATGTTGTTAAAACAAAACCGGCAATGCACCAGTCATACAAAATGTCCTTGCTTCAAGACCTGCACCTTGCCTTGAGTTGGCCTCGTTGGACATATTTACGTTAGCCTAGAAGCACCGGTGATAATGTCCCTTCGAAGACATAGTCACTTCCCATAGAAGAGGACCCTGGAGATGATAAATAAAACCTGAGCGACTGGGCTGACTCATGTATCACACAAATACACTATATTTAATACCTGATTGACCAGGCCTGACCTGTCAGGTAGCCCCTGGATTGGCCACGTCCGGGTTTGAGTAGACCTCCAGCTGGACGAAGTCCGGTTGTCTTTTTGGCCACACGACACACCCTCCACACTCATACCAAGCCTTTATTATGATTGGGCACATTCATTCCCATGCTTCCCTCTCACTTGCAACCATGCCTTTCTCACCCGCAAGATCTTGTGGTGTGGTGCGCCCAGTAATCCGTGTGTTACATCTCATTAACTCATAGTATAGTAATGGGGTTGTATGGCACGCTTTGTAGTTCCCCACTCCCTGCAAGAATAGGAAAGAAGATCCTACCCCCTCCCGGCTCCGCTCTTGTCTGAGCGGTCGCCGCAATGTACCAGCAGTGCCCCACAGAACACATAGATTCAGCGGAATGCAGGTTCTCTAAATGAGATACAGAAGTCCATTAACTTCCCTACATCATCCCATCTAGTAACAGATGAAAGAGATAGTCCTGTGAATAGCCTCTTCTGGCTCAAGAAGATAGATCAGAGATTGGTGTACCCCATTCCCAAAATACCCACTGAGTATATACAACAGAAAGATGACAATCTGTCCAATTCAAGCCGTAGATAGAAAGACAGCAACAGCTCATCTGACGCCAAGAACAAATGAAATCCTCTTGGGAGATATATGGTTCAGATTCACTTCCCCGGCTATGCCAAGGACAAGACGTGCAGCCAAATCGCCTAACGGTCACCCAACTCGTCATTGGTTATGATTGGCCTTTCGCCCATTCATCTTCCCCTTCAACCCATGGTATATTTATAACTCCATGTTTGGCTGGAGTACCCACAACCCAAGCCCTACCTTTCTTCACCACTTCAGTAGGAGGTTGCATCTCTGTCCCAATCTTCAAATCGACTTGACAAGATGCCACTATCCAACGGTAGGTGTGTACACGGCCATGAATTGCTTAGCAGCCGCACCAGCGCTCATTTGGCGCAAGGCGCTCCATCGGGTTTACCCGATGTGAAAGACATTGGCTACTTGCTCCATGTAAAGATTGTGATAGGAAGATAACCCAAAGAACCATCTTTCATGGAGATTTGAGAGAACAAGAGAACTGAGAGCTTCCGAAAGCCGTTCCCCCCTGTCTACCCAAAATAAAAGAATGCATAAGGACATGGACCACTGGCGTTTCGCTACAGGCTCTCACCAATGTTTGTCCTCTCCAGGGTCCTTCTTTTGGAAGTGAAGAGAGCAGAAAGTATCAACAGGGCCTCTACGCAGAAAGCTATATTCAACTGACAATGAAAGGTCAAGTTATTGGCCATACCAGGCATAATCCACCCTCTAGAGGACAGAAGCACAACTAGGCCTGAACGATTGACAATCCTCAGTGCTAACGCAACGCAAGTCATCTCGTCGACATAGGGTCGAATGCTTTTATATTCTTGGCTGGACATACGCCTATGTTTTATAGTCATCACCATCCTTGTCAGTGATAGTGAAAGGCACATACGCATTCCCTATTCACGAACTGTTCCCCCTGTGTCCATTCTTACCCAAAAGAGTGCCAGGTGAACCCAGGTGGCTTCGAAGCACAATAGACTGAATACATTTATAGAGCTGTCCGCAAAAACCCGGAAGCTAGGTTCTACAGCAGTCGGTTATTCCCACCACTTACCTGGAAGGAAGGAATGGATGGCACACTCGGTGAGGTGTATGTGGACTGAAGAGACAGTGTCTTAAACCTGGTCTATGATGAAAAGCCATATGAGGCTCTGTGCCTGGACTGAAAACCTGACCCCTGTTTGTTTGTAGAGAACTATCTGTTTAAACTGCCTTGATTTTTTCCTGTGCTGTCCTTTAGTAAGTTATTAAACTGAAGTTATATGTTGCTATGACTATGGTGATGTTATCTGTTGTCCGCCAGAAAGACACCTCAGGGAGTAGGTCCTGGGGTCAAAAGAGAGAGTGACAGTGAGTCCGGGGAACGGAGGAGTGTTGGCAGACATCGACCTATCACAGCCAGGGCTAAAGAATAATAGGGAAGTATTGTGACAGGGGTATTTGGAACCCTCCACGTAACTTGTTACAGTCTGTTCCCTTCGATCTTGCCAGTTGTCACTAAGTTCTCCAATCCATTTCTTCTCCTAACATGTCCAAAACATTTTGACTGTCTACGTCTAATTTCTCTAATCAATTTACGATTTTCATTTGTCTCCAGTAGTACTTGGTAATTGGTTTTTCTGTCTATCCATGGTATTCTTTGCATTTTCATCAGAAACCACATTTCTGCAGCCATCAGATGTTTTTCAGCTTGACTGCCCATTGTCCAAGTTCCACATCCTTACAAATGAACAGGCTCTATGTATCCCCTCAACACTCTTTTTCTCGTTTCATTTGACATCTTTTTATTGGTCAAAATGTTTTTCATCTTGCTAAAGGCTACTTTCGCCACGGCGATTCTTGTTCTAATATCTTCAAGGCATCTCCCATCCGATGTTATGACTGTTCCGAGATAATTGTACCGATTCACTTTTTGAAGAATATTTCCATTTACTTGTATATTACATTGTGGCACTTCGTTCTTTCTAGTGACTACCATAACCTGTGTCTTTTTACAATTTAATTCTAACCCCAGTTGCTCACCGTGTACAACAACCGCATCCACTAATTGTTGCAGATGCTGCGCATTGTCTGCAGTCAATACAGTAGCATCTGCATCTATATATAATGGCTGTCTGTCTGTCTGTCTGTCTGTCTGTCTGTCTGTCTGTCTGTCTGTCTGTCTGTCTGTCTGTCTGTCTGTCTGTCTGTCTGTCTGTCTGTCTGTCTGTCTGTCTGTCTGTCTGTCTGTCTGTCTGCCTGCCTGTCTGTCTGCCTGCCTGCCTGCCTGCCTGTATGCATGCATGCATGCATGCATGTATGTATGTATGTATGTATGTATGTATGTATGTATGTATGTATGTATGTATGTATGTATGTATGTATGTATGTATGTATGTATGTATGTATGTATGTGTGTGTGTGTGTGTGTGTGTGTGTGTGTGTGTGTGTATGAATGTATGTATGTATGTATGTATGTATGTATGTATGTATGTATGTATGTATGCATGCATGCATGCATGCATGCATGCATGCATGCATGCATGCATGCATGCATGCATGTATGTATGTATGTATGTATGTATGTATGTATGTATGTATGTATGTATGTATGTATGTATGTATGTATGTATGTATGTATGTATGTATGTATGTATGTATGTATGTATGTATGTATGTATGTATGTATGTATGTATGTATGTATGTATGTATGTATGTATGTATGTATGTATGTATGTATGTATGTATGTATGTATGTATGTATGTATGTATGTATGTATGTATGTATGTATGTATGTATGTATGTATGTATGTATGTATGTATGTATGTATGTATGTATGTATGTATGTATGTATGTATGTATGTATGTATGTATGTATGTATGTATGTATGTATGTATGTATGTATGTATGTATGTATGTATGTATGTATGTATGTATGTATGTATGTATGTATGTATGTATGTATGTATGTATGTATGTATGTATGTATGTATGTATGTATGTATGTATGTATGTATGTATGTATGTATGTATGTATGTATGTATGTATGTATGTATGTATGTATGTATGTATGTATGTATGTATGTATGTATGTATGTATGTATGTATGTATGTATGTATGTATGTATGTATGTATGTATGTATGTATGTATGTATGTATGTATGTATGTATGTATGTATGTATGTATGTATGTATGTATGTATGTATGTATGTATGTATGTATGTATGTATGTATGTATGTATGTATGTATGTATGTATGTATGTATGTATGTATGTATGTATGTATGTATGTATGTATGTATGTATGTATGTATGTATGTATGTATGTATGTATGTATGTATGTATGTATGTATGTATGTATGTATGTATGTATGTATGTATGTATGTATGTATGTATGTATGTATGTATGTATGTATGTATGTATGTATGTATGTATGTATGTATGTATGTATGTATGTATGTATGTATGTATGTATGTATGTATGTATGTATGTATGTATGTATGTATGTATGTATGTATGTATGTATGTATGTATGTATGTATGTATGTATGTATGTATGTATGTATGTATGTATGTATGTATGTATGTATGTATGTATGTATGTATGTATGTATGTATGTATGTATGTATGTATGTATGTATGTATGTATGTATGTATGTATGTATGTATGTATGTATGTATGTATGTATGTATGTATGTATGTATGTATGTATGTATGTATGTATGTATGTATGTATGTATGTATGTATGTATGTATGTATGTATGTATGTATGTATGTATGTATGTATGTATGTATGTATGTATGTATGTATGTATGTATGTATGTATGTATGTATGTATGTATGTATGTATGTATGTATGTATGTATGTATGTATGTATGTATGTATGTATGTATGTATGTATGTATGTATGTATGTATGTATGTATGTATGTATGTATGTATGTATGTATGTATGTATGTATGTATGTATGTATGTATGTATGTATGTATGTATGTATGTATGTATGTATGTATGTATGTATGTATGTATGTATGTATGTATGTATGTATGTATGTATGTATGTATGTATGTATGTATGTATGTATGTATGTATGTATGTATGTATGTATGTATGTATGTATGTATGTATGTATGTATGTATGTATGTATGTATGTATGTATGTATGTATGTATGTATGTATGTATGTATGTATGTATGTATGTATGTATGTATGTATGTATGTATGTATGTATGTATGTATGTATGTATGTATGTATGTATGTATGTATGTATGTATGTATGTATGTATGTATGTATGTATGTATGTATGTATGTATGTATGTATGTATGTATGTATGTATGTATGTATGTATGTATGTATGTATGTATGTATGTATGTATGTATGTATGTATGTATGTATGTATGTATGTATGTATGTATGTATGTATGTATGTATGTATGTATGTATGTATGTATGTATGTATGTATGTATGTATGTATGTATGTATGTATGTATGTATGTATGTATGTATGTATACATACATACGATTTACGAACTTTATGCGTTCGCGAAAGGTCCATCCGATTGAGATGAAATTTTCTACACGTCTTCTCATTCCGGTGCTGCCAACTGTCATAGTTTGTTAGTGTACAAACAGTTATTTACTTAATATTATTTAATATATTAATTTACATTATAATTTATATATAGCGAGGGGAATAACTTTAATAGCATTGCTATATATGTAAAATTGTTGCATACTTCTAAAATAGGTGGACCTTTTCGCTACAGTTATCTACAGGCATATGCGTTATAATCCTCCTCCTCCTTCTTTTTCTTCTTCTGCTGCTGCTGCTGCCGCTCCATTTACCCAATTAATTGTTGGGGGAAGACGTAAAGATCTTTCAAGTGCTCATTCTAATGCTTATTGTAAGTTGGTCTTTGTTTATCTAAGGTTGTTCTCGATACCACCACATCCTATTTTACATGAAAATTATACGACAACATTATTTTTTACATAAAAATTTTACGACAACATAAAAAAAAAAATAATCCTAGCAACCAATAAATTATTAGACAGACAAGCAGACATACAGACAGACAGGGAGGGAGGGATAGACGGAGGGAGAGACGGACGGACTGGTAGACAGACAGACAGACAGACAGGCAGGCAGGCAGACAGACAGACAGATAGATAGATAGATAGATAGATAGATAGATAGATAGATAGATAGATAGATAGATAGATAGATAGATAGATAGATAGATAGATAGACAGATAGATAGATAGATAGATAGTTAGATAGATAATAGATAGATAGATAGATAGATAGATAGATAGATAGATAGATAGATAGATAGATAGATAGATAGATAGATAGATAGATAGATAGATAGATAGATAGATAGATAGATAGATAGATAGATAGATAGATAGATAGATAGATAGATAGATAGATAGATAGATAGATAGATAGATAGATAGATAGATAGATAGATAGATAGAACAAACGAACGAACAAACTTTATTTTCAAAGGGTTAAGAATTGGGCACGCAGGCCCGTCTAACATTCTGCCCTTCTATCACTCTCTTTCATACATTATTTCATTCACACATCATTCAAGGCTAACAAAGAACAGCAACAATATAAAAGATATGCATTATAAAGGCATGGGCAAAATGCGAACATCAAAACTACACGACACAGTAATATTAGATAATGGTCTGACACTTGTTATTAGCCATGTGGAATATACTGGCCTACAAAAAGGGGACTGGCTGTTATACTAGGGTTTTGTTATTATTATTATTATCTCTATTATTAAGGGAGAAGGTAATCCGTATTGAGATAGTGTTCGAATAATTTGCGATTATAGGAATAGGGATTGGTGATGTCTTTGATTTCTTGTGGAAGATTGTTCCACAGCTGAGCTGCAGACTACGTTAAGCTTGTTTTGTATAAGTCAATCCTAGGCTTCGGAACGTGTAGTATATTTAAACGTTTACTGTGTCTAGCATTATATTTAAACAATGGCCAAAGGTAATTTGGGGCATTCCGATGCAGGATTTTGTGAATTAGTTTACCTTTATTGAAAAGCAGGCGATTGCGGAATGGTAGTAACTGAAGGCGTTTATACAGGTTAGGATTGTCAGATAAATGTTTGCTATAAAATAGATAGATAGATAGATAGATAGATAGATAGATAGATAGATAGATAATAGATAGATAGATAGATAGATAGATAGATAGATAGATAGATAGATAGATAGATAGATAGATAGATAGATAGATAGATAGATAGATAGATAGATAGATAGATAGATAGATAGATAGATAGATAGATAGATAGATAGATAGATAGATAGATAGATAGATAGATAGATAGATAGATAGATAGATAGATAGATAGATAGATAGATAGATAGATAGATAGATAGATAGATAGATAGATAGATAGATAGATAGATAGATAGATAGATAGATAGATAGATAGATAGATAGATAGATAGATAGATAGATAGATAGATAGATAGATAGATAGATAGATAGATAGATAGATAGATAGATAGATAGATAGATAGATAGATAGATAGATAGATAGATAGATAGATAGATAGATAGATAGATAGATAGATAGATAGATAGATAGATAGATAGATAGATCCCCGACAGGGTCTGGGCGAAGCCGGGCCGGGTCAGTTAGTATCTAATGTTATTGATGTTTCGTCCTCCAATGCTGATTCCATTTATATCCTCTACATTTCTGAAAATATTTTCACTGTATAGGAAAAAAAGATCTGGAGACATTACACATCCCTGCCTAACACCTCTCTTAATAGGTTGATATCGTCCCACTTCATTATCGATCCTTATTGCAGCTTGTTGTTTCTAGTATATGTTTTTTAAAAGTCTAATGTCTTTCCCATCAATTTGTAGATTTGCAAGCATATCCACCATGTTAACATGTCTAACTCTATCAAAGGCCTTTGTATAGTCAATAAAGCAAAGATGTATATCCTTGTTTACTTCTATATCACGTTCAATAACTGTTCGCAGCATATACACAGCATTTACTGTACCCTTTCCTTCTACAAACCCACATTGTTCTCCTCCTATTTCAGGTTGTATTTTCTTGCTCACTCTTTGCATGATAATTCGTAGCAAAATCTTTGTGATGTGACTCATTATACTAATTGTTCTATGTTGATCACATTCCAAGGTTCCTGATTTCTTTGGGATTGCAATAAATACAGAGTTGCATAATTCAGAAGGTATATCTCCAGTATCATATAATGTGTTCAGCAGTCTGGTGACTTGCTCTAGTCCAAATTATTCTAAAGCTTTAATCATTTCTGTTGTGATGTTATCTTCCCCGGGGGCCTTGCCAGTTTTCATAAGCTTAAGAACATTTCGAACCTCCATCTCAAAAATTGGCTGTCCTTCATTATTAAATCTAATATCATACTGCTCATCTCTGTTATCATCATAAACGTGTTTCACATAATCTGTCCATACACGTAGAATATGATCGTTTTCTATTATGATTTTGCCATCTTTAGTTTTTAGACAGCCTGTTGATGTACTTGTTCTTTTACTAGTAAGTGCCTGAATTCTTTTGTGCATTAATTTGGTATTGTGACTGTTGTGTTGGTTTTCAATTTCTAAGCACTTTTCCTGAAGCCATGCTTCTTTTGCTTCCTTACATAATATTCTGACTTGTCTGTGAATTTCTTCATATTTGGCAGAATTATTTTTGTTGAGTCTTCTTGTTTCCATTAGGTGTAAAATTTCTTCAGTCGTCCATTTCTTACGACCCACCTTCTTTAATTTTGGAATAGTTGCTTCTGCAGACAAACTGATTGAATTCTTCAACGTTTCCCATTGATCATCCACATCCTGGAATAGTATCTCTAGATCAGACAATATATCAAATCTGTTCTGTACTTCTATGTTGAATTTGTTTTGTATTTACCTGTCATTACTCAATGTACACAAATCATATTTAGTGTTTCCTGTTATATAGTTGACTTTCTTCAACTTTATCCTCAATGTTCCTGTGAGTAATCTGTGGTCACTATAACAATCAGCACTGGGAACTGTTTTTGCTATTGTTAGTGTGTTTCTAAATCTTCTGCTAATCAGAATGTAGTCAATCTGGTTTCTAATCCTGCTATCAGGACTCCTCCATGTCCATAATCTACTAAGGTGTTGCTTAAACTAGGTATTTCCTACAATCATTTCCTGTTCTTTTGCCCACTCTACGAGTCTGTATCCTCTTTCATTTCTCTCTCCTAAACAATAGTTTCCTACTGTGTATCTATCACCTTGATTTCCTACTTTTGCATTGAAGTCCCCTATTATCATGATTATTTCTGAATTTTTACATTTCTTTAAAGCAGACTCTATGTCATTATAAAATTCCTCTACACTATCTTCACTGGATTCTCCTGTTGGGGCATATACTTGAATAATATTTATGCTAAAAGGTCTGCCACTTAATTTAACAAGTAGAACTCTGTCCGACATGGCCCAATATCCTTGAACGGATTTTGATGTTTTCCGGTTTAAAATAATTGCCACTGCCCTTTGTCGATCTTCACCTCCAGAATAAATAATCTTAAAATATTCATCTATCTTGATGCCTGCTCCTGTCCATCTCGTTTCGCACACCGCTAAAATATTAATTTTTTCTCTTTCAATTCTTGTTTTATGTTCTCTAATTTTTCGTCGTCGTTTAACGTCCTAACGTTCCATGTTGCTAATTTTAAAGTCTCTGTCCATGTCTTGCGATGATCAGTCTTTAAGCAAATCATAATGTACTAGGTACATTTAAAGAGGTAGTTAACCGTTGCTTTCCTCTATGGCAATGACCGTACTGGTCGGATGACCGCAGCCATTGACTCGAGAAGAGCGCCTCTGCCTGCCGTCCTGAAACTTGAGACCATAACCAACAAATATCTGTCGGCTGCCCTCAAAATTTCATCCACCTGCCTTCAATGGCTTCTTTTGAACACTTCCAATAAACGAAAACGAAATAAAACCACATAATCCACAGGAAAAACACTAAACCAGCGTCATCCCGAAGAGTAAATGCTTCGCGTCGTCGCCATTTTACCGGAAGTCCAAGTTTCACATCCATACAAAAGTACAGGCTCTATGTAGCACCTCAACCGTCTTTTTCTCGTTTCAAATGACATCTTTTTATTGGTCAGTATGTTTTTCATCTTCCTAAAGGATACTTTCGCCATGGCGATTCTTATTCTAATCACTTCAAGACATCTCCCATCAGATGTTATGACTGTTCTGAGATAATTGTACCGATTCACTTGTTGAAGAATATTCCCATTTACTTGTATATTACATTGTGGTATTTCTTTCTTCCCAGTGACGACCATAATCTGTGTCTTTTTACAATTTAATTATTATAACATTATTATACTTTATTATGTTTTTTTTTTTTTTTGGTTGCATATCCTTTACAGGACATCGCTGTCAACAGCAGCATCTTTCAGCTGTCTGTTGATCTCTTGGCAAGATTACGCTCAGTAGTTTGCCATTGCTTTCTGAGCGGCCGGCTCAGTTATCCCGCAAGTCACCAGCGGTGGACGAACCGCTCCCAGTTCTCGCCCGCTACGAGACTGCGTGATAAACGGGATTACGGAGAAAGTGGTGTAACCCCTCGACCAGAGAGACCGGCATACTTTATTATAGAAAACAGAAATATCACCATAAAGACAATATTTCGCCTAATCAAAATGTATGTGTTTTCTGTTCTTCTGTTCTCTTCTGAGTCTTCTCTCCTGTTCTCTTCTCTCAATGAGTAATGAAATGTTGGAGGTAGCGGAATTGTGAGAGGATGGTGAACATATCGTGGAAAGAAGAAACGAACACTGAAATTTAGCTGTAGGTGTTACAAGATCACCCATCAAAACCCTAAGGAAAGGATAAATGAAATGTTTGTGGCATATCAATTGTAGAGGTGAAATACGGAAATTAACCTATGTAGGAAAACTATAGGCAGAGAAAGCTTATGTGGAATGTTTGAACCGCTGGGCAATAAATACTAATGTAGTTAGTAGTGTGCTGACCTCGCTCTCAAACATGGGGAAAAGGTATGGCCATTGTGTTGTAGCTACAGGGAAACCATGCACCGTACCTCAAACGCCTTGGAAGTTTGGACTGGTTTTACAGGCACTCGTCCGAGATTTCTACCATACGCTTCCAACGTACACCGTGGGTACATGGCCATCATAGAAATGAATTGGCAGTTGATCTAGGAGCCGGCTGATATGAGAAAAATCATAGATAACCCGGGCAGAAGACACCACAATCATAAATGTGTGCATGCTCTATGTTCAAAAGTGTTGGGAGAGGAGATGAGTGTGTCAGAATATCAAAGGAACTGTTAGACATGTGCATGATCATAATTATAATATTAGATCGGGAGTGTAGGAATTGGCCAGCGAGTTGCAACAATTGTGCAGATTTCGTGTCCAGGTGATGCATTCATCTACACGGAAGGCGCTGTATTAAAGAGGAAAGAAATGCCTAGGTGTTCACAGCGAAGATTAATGGATTGTGTTTAGTGCAGGAGAGTCTGGCATATGATATCATAATATCTATTCTGAGAATGGAGATGGAGGAAGTTACTGCGGCGTTCTGTTGGTTGGAGGTCAAATAGCACACACGTATTGTGATTGTAATACACACTCACAGAGCCTGTCAAGAAGAGTGAAGATATGTATGTTTGGTGCAGAGCGGCATGCTTCAAATGAAAAAAAAAATGAAAGATGAAGATCATCCATTGGATCTTTTCCCCGTTAGGAAACAAGATGGCGGGATCTGTATCCATGGGTTGGGTATTAGTGCACGAGAAGGCAGATGTGGTAAGGGTCTTCTTCCTCTTCTTCTTTCGTTCGCTTGAAATATGTCTATAACTGCAATGTTGTCTCTTTTATGAATTTAACAGTCTTTGTTAGTTCACTCAGCGGCCCATTGAGTTTATCTTCCACTGTCGTCTCTCTAGGCCAGAAGGTTTGCCTGGATATGTTGTATGTTGGGCAGTCTTGGTAAGAGTCCTTTGGGATCATGTGTATAATTGTTGAAGAACATCGCCTGGAGAGAATGGTGCAGCAGGGAGTGAAGAAGAGACCAGTGGTTCAGTGGGGGGGGGGGGGGGGGGAGGGGGTGTTAGGGTTTCCATGGGGGGGGGGGGGGAATTAAGACCACAGATTGGCAGACTCAGACTCAAACTGGCTTCAGGACCACACAAAAAACGATCGTCCCCCTTTCTTGAATTATGTGTATCCCTCGATGTGTCTCCACCTTGCCGTGGTGGGGGAGCTTGCGTGTCCCACTGACCCCAAGCGCTATGCCGATGGATATTAACTACATATTGGACTGCTCTTGGAATAGGGACCAGACTAAGAGAGACCTGCTCTGCCGGTAGACTGAGGATAGCAGTCAAAAGTTTAAATCAGGCGCACAAAGGCAGAAGTTCTTGGTCCGGACACAAGCACTAAGGCTCTCGCTGAGGGATAAGGCTAAACGCCTCTAAGCCATTAATCCTTGCACCTGAGAGCCGGACCGATACAAACCTACCGAAAAATGGAGGTGAGAGGCTGAGCACGCTACATGCTTAGTTCAGATACTTATTTCGAAGGTTCTCAGCTTGGGGATCTAAGGGATCCCCGGATGAAAGGGCCTGGCCGTTTTTAGCTCACTGATGCACGGAGGTAAGGTGCTGAGCCGACAGCACATGCAGCCTACCTCGTGAGCACTAAAGGAAGAAAAGCGCCCCAGTCGCACGAAATGGTTACGAAAAATGTCTGTATCTATGCTCAGTAGAGTGTAGTCAAAGGTGGAAAAACGTCTCAATAACACGAAATGGAACGCTTGCCTAGCGAATCCATTGCGTGGTCCGAAGTCCGAAGCGAAAGCTTACCTAGTGGATGTCGTCCGCAGACTGTCGGTTCCTTGTTTGTTCTTGAGCGACCAGTGGCAAGCGAAAGGCCCAATACATAGAAGTGAGGAATCAAAGCAGCCATGAGCAGGACGTGGCAATTCCTCGGGTGAGCCCAGTCTCAGAGCAGTATGTGACGGCTCTTCAATAATGGAAGCCGCCTTGGAGAGCAGGGAACGCCCATGGTCTGCCCCTGCCTTCCCTTGCGGGCTGACCATGATGTCTCTGACCGTTCTGTCTTGACCAGCTGAAATGTGGGCGACATCACAACAATAAGTCTAACGTGTCTCGAAACCCGAGGAAGGCTAACCTCATTAAAAATGCCCGCCGAAGCCGGAAGTGCCGTCCTACGGGTGGCAAAATAAAAATTGGCACTTCGCCTCTCGTCCGAATGTCTCTCGTGCTAGGAACAGCTGTGACTACCTAGTTTCCGAATGCCGCTCTTGTTCGGAACAGCTCTGACTAGGCAGTTTTCCGAATGTCCGACGTTCCTGGAACAGCTCTGACGGACATAACGACAAGCACATGTCCGAACCGAAAACTCGCTGAGGGGTTACCGTCTGCAGACCTGCCTTGTTGTGCGGGAACGGCCCGGGGCGAACGAAATGCCCAATATATTGAAGTGAGGTATTAAAGCAGCCATGAGCAGGACGTGACGATTCCCTCGGTGAGTCCAGCACCACGGCGCTATGTGTCGCCTCTGCAATTATGGAAGCCACCCTGAATGGCGGAAAATGCCATGGACTGTCCCTGCCTTCCTTTGAGGGATGACCGTTAAGTCTTCGACCGTTCCAACTTGACCAGCTGGGATGTGGACGGTACCACAAAAGTGAGAGTCTCCCAGGAATGCTAACCTGGTCAAAAATGCACGCTAAAAGCCGGATTTGTTGGCCTAAGGGTTTCGACCCAAGGGTGCATAACGAGACACACCGCAATCGCATCTGAAAAAAAAAAAAAACACACTCCGGATGAACGCAAAGAAGAAGAGGAAGAATTATGTGTGAGCGTTGCGTACAGTTGTGTCTCTGATCTGAGCATATTACGCGTACTCGTGATGTTAAATTCCCATATTATTTCAAAGATCGCGTTGAGACGAGAACCGATTATTTGATATTGTTTTACCTCAACTTTACGGTTCTTTACTTCTCGCCCTTCTGAAATTCGATTTATGATGTAAGTAGACCCGCAAATCACGTTTATGTAGATGTCTAGACTTGTTCTGGTATGTGATATTAAATTTAGCTTCCATTTTTATGTATACTGTGTAATTTTCGACTATGTAGGTCGGAGGGATCATTTCAAACTAAAATGATGAAGATCTCATTCTGTAATGTGATATTTCAATGGTGGGAAATAACCGTTTTCTTGTAATACTCAAGCAGTGACTATTTAATATTGTTATGGCACATCCACAGCGATTTTAATGCAAATGAATGCATGTTTGCATTCAACATCCAATTTAGTATTTATGTGTAATTTTTCATCAACCTACGCCGGACTATTTTTTCGTGGGTGGGGGGGGGGGGGGGGCAAATGGGAAAGAGAAGGGGGGGGATGACATTCTGAACATATATCTAAGGGGTGTATAGGCCAAAAAAGGTTGAGAACCACTGGTCTAGCACCATATGTCCAGTGGACCTTAAAGTGTGTAAAAGGGTCTTTCACTTTTTTTCAAGCTCACCTGTGGCTGGATCAGTATTCTATAGAAAGGGAACTCCGGCCTCCGTGGCTAAGGGCTTGCGAAAGCGGTATGTGATCCCGTATACCCGGGTTCGAAACACAGCGGTGCTGGTGTTTTCGAAAAAGGTATAGGTGCAGGTCGTTCAGAAAGCATTGGCAAACTACTGAACGTAAAATTTGTCCAGGAATCACGAACAGCGAAAATGCTGGGGTTGACTGCTACGTCCTGTGAAGGACATGCAACTAAAGGGAACTCATGTAGACTAATTCTCACAAATGACTGGATCAGTATTCTATAGAAAGGGAACTCATGTAGACTAATTCTCACAAATGACTGGATCAGTATTCTATAAAAAGGGAACTCATGTAGACTAATTCTCACAAATGACTGGATCAATATTCTATAGAAAGGGAACTCATGTAGACTAATTCTCACAAATGACTGGATCAATATTCTATAGAAAGGGAACTCATGTAGACTAATTCTCACAAATGACTAGATCAATATTCTATAGAAAGGGAACTCATGTAGACTAATTCTCACAAATAACTGGATCAATATTCTATAGAAAGGGAACTCATGTAGACTAATAATTCTCACAAATGACTGTATCAATATTCTATAGAAAGGGAACTCATGTAGACTAATTCTCACAAATGACTGGATCAAAATTCTATAGAAAGGGAACTCATGTAGACTAATTCTCACAAATGACTGGATCAGTATTCTATAGAAAGGGAACTCATGTAGACTAATTCTCACAAATGACTGGATCAGTATTCTATAGAAAGGGAACTCATGTAGACTAATTCTCACAAATGACTGGATCAATATTCTATAGAAAGGGAACTCATGTAGACTAATTCTCACAAATGACTGGATCAGTATTCTATAGAAAGGGAACTCATGTAGACTAATTCTCACAAATGACTGGATCAATATTCTATAGAAAAGGAACTCATGTAGACTAATTCTCACAAATGACTGGATAGTAGTGTAGAAGGAGGAAAGCACCTTGTTTTGTGGTGGTGGTGGAAATTGATATTCCACCATAAAGGGCAATAACTCTTTTTTCCCCAAAAAGTAGGAGGTCAGGGGTGTGGTCAAGTGACTCATCAGAGGTGACGTGGTCTAGTGACTCATCAGAGGTGACGTGCGTGGTCAAGTAATTATAGGTACGACATAAAAAATACGACATAAAACATCAATAAAGAAAACAAACGACTCAAGTTAGTTATATAATAATTTTTAATAAAACATATATAGAAAAGAAGAAAAAAAAAGAAGAAGAAAAAAACAAAACATAGTCAAGTGACCCCTTAAATTATAGGTAAAGGTGTGCGATGAAGTGCTCAAGTGGTGGTCAAGAGGTGGTCAAGAGGTGGTCAAGTGGTCAAGAGGTGGTCAAGTGACCCCTTAAATTTTATGGGATGGTACGTGTAGTGACGTGGTGATGATCAAGAGGTGGTCAAGTGGTGGTCAGGGTGTGGTCAAGTGGTGGTCAAGATGTGGTCAAGTGGTCGAGTGACTGAAATTGTCGGGGAAAGTAGGTGTAGTGATATGGTGATGATTAAAGGGTGGTAAATTAGTGGTCAAGCAGTGGTCAAGCAGTGGTCAAGTGGTGGTCAAGTGAAGAAATTTTAGTGGAAAGTAGGTGTAATGATATGGTGATGATTAAAGGGTGGTAAATTAGTGGTCAAGCAGTGGTCTTGCAGTGGTCAAGTGGTCGAGTGACCACTTAAATTGTCGGGGAAAGTAGTTGTAATGATATGGTGATGATTAAAGGGTGGTAAATTAGTGGTCAAGAGGTGGTCAAGCGAAGGTCAAGGGGTGGTCAAGTGGTTAAATGACCCCTTAAATTGTTGGGGAGAGTACTGTAGTGACATGGTGATGATCAAGAGGTGGTCAATTAGTGGTCAAGTGGTGGTCAAGCGGTGGTCAAGTGATCAAATAACCCTAAAATTGTAGAGGAGAGTGTGTCTTGTGATGCAGTGATGATCAAAAGGTGGTCAAGTAGAGGTCAAGGGGTGGTCAAGTGGTCAAGTTACCCCTTAAATTGATGGGGAGAGTAAGTGTAGTGACACGATGATGATCAAGATGTGGTCAAGTAGTGGTCAAGTGGTGGTCAAGTGGTCGAGTGACCACATAAATTGCAGAGGAGAGTAGGTGTAGTGACATGGTGATGATCAAGAGGTGGTCAAGTTGTTAGGTCTAGAGGTTGGGGTGTCTCAGTCATGAAGTATCAAACTGTCCGCTGTGGGAAGGATGGCGCTGATCAGGGCGAGTAGGTTCTAATACGTTTATCGCTATTGTCTACAATTGGCGTGGTTGTATAGTAATAATAGTAGAGTTGTTTCGTAGTAATATTAGTCATCATCATCAAGGGTCATGTTAGGTAGTATTTGTAATGATAGTAGTAGTAGTAGTAGTAGTAGTAGTAGTAGTAGTAGTAGTAGTAGTAGTAGTAGTAGTAGTAGTAGTAGTAGTAGTAGTAGTAGTAGTAGTAGTAGTAGTAGTAGTAGTAGTAGTAGTAGTAGTAGTAGTAGTAGTAGTAGTAGTAGTAGTAGTAGTAGTAGTAGTAGTAGTAGTAGTAGTAGTAGTAGTAGTAGTAGTAGTAGTAGTAGTAGTAGTAGTAGTAGTAGTAGTAGTAGTAGTAGTAGTAGTAGTAGTAGCAATACCAACAATAGTACTAATTATCATCATCATCACGTGTCTTACCAACGGACGTATCACCCACACATTGCGATCTCCAACACCATTGAACAATTCCGGGGTTGACTCACACTACAGAAATCCCCAATTAACGGCATTACCTTCATGTAATGGTGGTACTCATAGTACCAATAGCACCAGTAGTAATAGTCACCAACATCAGCAAGAGACTTATCGCCTGACATTGGTCAGTATGACACTCCATAAACTATGATCTCCAACACCATGGATAAAAATAGTAATAATATTAGTAGTAGTAGTAGTAGTAGTAGTAGTAGTAGTAGTAGTAGTAGTAGTAGTAGTAGTAGTAGTAGTAGTAGTAGTAGTAGTAGTAGTAGTAGTAGTAGTAGTAGTAGTAGTAGTAGTAGTAGTAGTAGTAGCGGCGGTGGTGTTGGTGGTGGTGATGGTGGTGGTGGTGGTAATAGTAGGAGTAGTAGAATAGCGAGGGTGCTTGTTGTTTCACTAAGTATTTGTATATCGTATGTAGTATAAAGATAGTTTGTGTTGTATGCCATGTAAGGTGTTACTGAAATATCTGTATTGTGTAGTTCTAAGAGGTGATGACGCCATAACCCACCACTCTATCATCTTATTGATAGTGTCTTCAGTGCCGCGAAAAAGGCTCATTGTGAGATATCGATCATTTCTCAAAGCGACAGCATCCGGGGTGCATGCCCATTACGAGCAAACAACGATACGACACTTAATAGGTAACTACAAGGCAAATGGTGTCGAGTATAGTGTAACATACAAAACTTATGAGGTCATCGGTTGTCCATTCCATCACGGTCGACAAATAGGCGCTCACTAACTTCACAATATGCTCACTCAAATAAACATATAGGATAATAAGGCACCGACCCAAACAAGGAAAACGGACAAAAACAAGGGGGGAAAATGACATAAGCGTCAAAATATAACACATACAAAGACAGATACAACAGTGACTAAAAAAAATAATAAAAATGACACGACAAAATAACACACAAACACACACACACACACACACACACACACACACACACACACACACACACACACACAATGAAAACTGAAATAACCAATGAAAAATCGCTGACACGAACACTAGAAGCTGACACAAACACTAAACAAGGTACCTAAAGAAAAGCTAAATTTTCTTAACCAAAATGTGAAAGTAGGAAAATGTGATACCCAAATGTAAAACAAATAGCAAGAGAGGAATAGCTCGTCCCAACTTATAAAAAGTAGGAAAATATGTCAACCAAATGGGAAAAAGTTAGGCCAAATACAAAAATATCTAACTCAAACTAATGAAAAGTAGGGAAACTTTGTTAACCAAAGGAGGGGAAAAACCTAGGTCAAGTAGGAAAATCTGTTACCCAAAAGTGAAAAATGTCGGCCAAATACAGAAATAGTTCGTCCACACGTATGCAAACTAGGAAAATTTGTTAGTCGAACAGGATAAAATATTGCCCAAATAGGGAAATTTGAGAGCCATAAGTGAAAAAATATAATCCAAAGAGAGGAATATCTCGTTCCAACTTATAAAAAGAAGGAAAATTCTCAACCAAATGAGAAAAAGTTAGACCAAGTATAGTAACATCTCAACCAAACTTATGAAAAGTAGGAAACTTTGTTAGCCAAAGCGAAAAAACCTAGGTCAAGTAGGAAAATCTGTTAGCCAAATGTAAAAAATGTCGGCCAAATACAGAAATACCTCGTCCGCACTTATTAAAATTAGGAAAAATTTGTTAGTCAAATAGTAAAAATATTGCCCAAGTAGGAAAATTTGATAGCCAAATGTAAAAAAAAAAATATCACCCAAAGAGAGGAATATCTCGGCCAGACTTATAAAAAGTAGGAGAACTATGTGCCAAATGGGAAAAAGTTAGGCCAAATACAAAAATATTTCAACCAAACATATAAAAAATAGGAAAATTGATAACCAAACAGGAAATATATTGACCAACTAGGGAAATGTGTTACTCAAAGAGGAAAAATAATGACCAAGTAACGAAATACATCGCTCAGACTTATGAAAACTACGAAACTTTGTTAGCCAAATGGAAGAAACCTTGGTCAAGTAGGAAAAATCTGTTAACCAAATGTGAAAAATGTCGGCCAAATGCAGAAATAGTTCGGCCACACGTATGCAAACAAGGAAAGGTTGTTAGCCAGATAGGAAAAGTATTAACCAAGTAAGAAAATGTGATAGCCAAAGGTGAAAAAATATCAGCCAAAGAGAGAAATATCTCATCCAAACTTATAAAAAGAAGGAAAATTCTCAACCAAATGAGAAAAAGTTAGACCAAATATAGTAACATCTCAACCAAACTTATGAAAACTAGGAAACTTTGTTAGCCAACGAGAATAAAAACCTAGGTCAAGTAGGAAAATCTGTTAGCCAAATGTAAAAAATGTCGGCCAAATACAGAAATACCTCGTCCGCACTTATTAAAATTAGGAAAAAATTTGTTAGTCAAATAGTAAAAATATTGCCCAAGTAGGAAAATTTGATAGCCAAATGTACAAAAAAAAATATCACCCAAAGAGAGGAATATCTCGGCCAGACTTATAAAAAGTAGGAGAACTATGTGCCAAATGGGAAAAAGTTAGGCCAAATACAGAAATATCTCAACCAAACATATAAAAAATAGGAAAATTGATAACCAAACAGGAAATATATTGACCAACTAGGGAAATGTGTTACTCAAAGAGGAAAAATAATGACCAAGTAACGAAATACATCGCTCAAACTTATGAAAACTAGGAAACTTTGTTAGCCAAATGGAAGAAACCTTGGTCAAGTAGGAAAATCTGTCAGCCAAATGTGAAAAATGTCGGCCAAATGCAGAAATAGTTCGGCCACACGTATGAAAACAAGGAAAGGTTGTTAGCCAGATAGGAAAAGTATTAACCAAGTAAGAAAATGTGATAGCCAAAGGTGAAAAAATATCAGACAAAGAGAGAAATATCTCATCCAAACTTATAAAAAGAAGGAAAATTCTCAACCAAATGAGAAAAAGTTAGACCAAATATAGTAACATCTCAACCAAACTTATGAAAAGTAGGAAACTTTGTTAGCCAACGAGATTAAAAACCTAGGTCAAGTAGGAAAATCTGTTAGCCAAATGTAAAAAATGTCGGCCAAATACAGAAATACCTCGTCCGCACTTATTAAAATTAGGAAAAATTTGTTAGCCAAATAGTAAAAATATTGCCCAAGTAGGAAAATTTGATAGCCAAATGTAAAAAAAATATCACCCAAAGAGAGGAATATCGCGGCCAGAGTTATAAAAAGTAGGAGAACTATTCGCCAAATGGGAAAAAGTTAGGCCAAATACAGAAATATCTCAAACAAACATATAAAAATTAGGAAAATTGATAACCAAACAGGAAATATATTGACCAACTAGGGACATGTGTTACTCAAAGAGGAATAATAATGACCAAGTAACGAAATACATCGCTAAAACTTATGAAAACTAGGAAACTTTGTTAGCCAAAGTGAAAAAAAACCTTGTTCAAGTAGGAAAATCTGTTAGCCAAATGTGAAAAATGTCGGACAAATGCAGAAATAGTTCGGTCACACATATGCAAACTAGGAAAAGTTGTTAGCCAGATAGGAAAAGTATTGGCCAAGTAGGAAAATTTGAAAGCCAAATGTGAAAAAAATATCACCCAAAGAGAGAAATATCTCGTCCAGACTTATAAAAAGTTGGAAAATTTGTCAACCAAATGGGGTAAAGTTAGACCAAATACAGAAACATCTTAACCACATTTATAAAAAACGAGGGGAAAATGTCGACCAAATACAGAAATAACTCAACCCAATTTATAAATATGGCAACCAAACTTATGAAACGTAGGCAAATGTGTTAACCAAAAGGGGAAAATATGGTACACGCAACGAAATATCTCATCCAAATTTATAAAAAGTAGGAAAATATGTCAACCAAACGCGAACAATGTCGGCCAAATACAGAAATTTCTCAACCAAACTCATGAAAAGTAGGAACAACTTGTTACCCAAATAGGAAAAAATATTGGTCAAGTAAAGAAATAGCGTGGTCAAACCTATAAAAACGTACCAACATTTGTTAACACAACTTGGCCACTTGTTCTTACAAACTTGCTCGCTGGCTCAAACAATTTTTCCACTTGCTATTACAATCGGTCGACCTATCCTATCAACTCACACACTTACCATAACAACTGTCCCTTTTCCCCAACAACGTGTCCACCGACTCTCTCATATTATCGACTCGCCCTATCAACTTACCCACTGACTCTAACAACTTCCCCACATGGGCTCACAAAATTTCCACTTGTTATTACAACTTGTCGACAGCCTCGCCCAAATTACCACTTACTCTTACAAACTGTCCCAACTGCGCGCACAAAGGTGTCTACTTGTGATTTCACGGCCTCCTCACCCCATAGATAAGTAGCCCTTATAAAATACAAATGTATCCCGCAAGTCATACAGAAGTGTCCCCCAGATTGTCATAAAAAAACATATTTGTGTGTGTAGGTAAGTTCATGTCTTTGACAGTTCATATTTTGTAAATTCATTTCTTCAGCATAAGATTTGTGTAAGTTCACGCCCTCATCATAAATTTTGTTGTGTAAGTTCATGTCTTCGACAGTTCATGTTTTGCTAAGGCCTAGTTTTAGTGAAAATGCAGAAGTCTATTGGCTAGAATTTCAACCTGGGTGGTCAATTACTAACACTGCCTGTGGACAGCTATTCTTACCCATGCGCTAAAGTTGAGAAAATGAACTTCCGTTGAATGGAAGCTACCGCAGACTTGAATTATTAAACCCCTCTGGAAGAAGTAGCGGCAGCTTAACCAGGAAAAGATCGAATTAGTTATCCCCCCCCCCCCTTTGTCTGGAAATTATGAAAATATATGCTCCCACAAGCGATATTACTCATGACGTCATATAAACAAAAATATAAAGTATAACAAATGAGGCAGCGCTGTGTCCTCCGTGTCCTTGGTGATGGTCTTTGTTAGGCTAGCATCTGTGAATGGGACTGTTAGTTCCCATAGTGGGATTGTTGACTTGAACCGTCTTGTCTGTTTCGGGGTTTCTGCTAGCTCGATTTCTTCCTTCATCTTCTCTCCTGCTTCCCATCCTGCCGGTCTTTGCAGTTTTACTATTATTGGGATGCCTCCCCATTTGCTGCGGTTGTCACTGAATGTTTGGTATCCAGGGTGGTCTTTGTCTTGTGCTACATTTAACCAGTAGTTATACGTCAGCTGTTTACGCCTCAGACTCAGTGGTAGTACACCCAGTGCTACCTCCATGGCTTCTTTGGATGTCCCTTTTACAGCTCCAAGGATGGTGTTTAACGCTTGGGTCTGCATAGTGTCTAACCTCCTCTTGTTGATTTCTGATGCTGAGTCGTACACAATGCTGCCATATTCTAGCTTGCCTCTGATAAATGCTTTATAGAACATCAGCATTGTTTTGGTGTGGGCACCACAGCCGTTTCCTTTTATCACCCGCAGTAGGTTGCTTGCTTTCTTGCATTTTTCTAATGTCTGACGTATGTGTTTTGGCCAGTTCATCTGTTCGTCTAGGGTCATTCCCAGGAAGACTGCAGCTTGTTCTATTAATAGTTATCCATTTTATCTGTATTTTATAGTCCTTGTTAGAATTTATCGTCTTATTGTTACTAAATACCATGCTGACTGTTTTATTGGTGTTGATATTGAAGCCCCATGTGTCCATTCATGCGGTTAGTTTGTCTACCTGTTTTTGGAGGGCTCCTCGTGTGGTTTTTGCAGACTTTCCACTCCTCCATATGGTGCAGTTGTCCGCGAATTGTAATAGTCCTGTTCTCTGATCTTGGATCTCCTTTGTCAGGTCATTCACCAGTATTGAAAAGATTGTTGGTGAGATGACCGAATCCTGGGGGATACCGTTCTCTTGCGCATATGTGTCGGATACGGATGCCGATGTTGCGGTTTCAACCCCTATATAGATAAGCTGGACTAAAATGTTAACTTCTCGTCCTTGACTTGGGGACCTCCCAGATCGACCCACCCTGAAATAGGTACCAGAAAATGTCGGGGAAAGCACAGGCAGCCGGCATGGCACTGACCTCTTCAACCCTGGAGTATCGGATGATGTAAAAATATGAGACTAGCACCTTATACCCAATAAGCCTCAAAGCTTGTAAAAGCGTCACGTAGTTATTTATAAACATATGCATACATAAGGTGTATTTTTTAATGACTATGGGGGTTTTGAAAACATTGCCGTTCCAAATTTAGTATTCACCCGCCATGGAGTCCATGCAACATAAAAGGTAAATACAAAACTTGGAATGGCAATATTTTCAAAAACCCCACAGTCATTAAAGATACACCATGTATTCTCACCAGTTAAAGAAGAATGAACACTTATGGGTTGCCCGGTGTGAAGTGATTGTCAGAGTCCTGGATAAGTGTGAGAGAGGACACAGGGCAAGGACCGGACATAGATAGAGCATGGGTAGAGTAGGACATGAACTGCATACCCAGTGGGAGACAGGACATCGGGTTAGAGACTGGACACGTCCTTGAGTGACAGTCCAACCTTGGACTAAATGACCCGAGACGTCAGCCGTCCACAGACGCGTGAAGGACAGAACGACACCAGAATACCAAGACACCCGACGTGGCACGGACGACACGTGGGTCAAGTACCACGTGACCACAGACCAAGACAAGAGAGATCAGACGGACTTTGACGGTGGTTGAGAGAGGAGTGTTGTGGGGGTTACCTATTTGAGAGAGTGTTCTGAATGCCTCATGCTAGAGATTTACTATTATTGTGAGAGTGCCTATAGGAGACAGCCTGTGCGCTGATATTCAAAGGAATTGTGATACTGGAGAGCATGAGTGCTTGGCTGACTAATGTTCATGTGATTTACTAGTTTATCAGAGCATGATTATGACTTATGTCAATGAGTATTATGCTTAATAAATTGTCAAAGAGAATCCAGTTTTGACGACTCATTTGCATATTATGTATTATATAAACTTGTCACATCTTTTGTGACGAGCTATAACTGTTTGAGACGGTGACAATGATAATAATTTGTAAATAACACAGAAGGCATTTAAATTTTACATTGATGTTATTGTAATTTAAACCACATGTCACAGTTTTTAACCAATAGAGGGTTAGGTTAGTTAGTTAGTTAGTCGACAGATCATCCTCGTTGCACATCGGACCATTCAGTCCATAAGTGCTCGGATCCCCTCCTCAGCAAATCCCGCAGCGTGTAGCGGCTAACGACGCCAGTTCTGTGTTGGTTTATCAATCTTCTTTGGCTTCCTGCGTAGTGTTCTTGTTTGGCCACCCCTCTTTTAATTTGCTGCTCTCGCAGTCTGGCCATTGTTGTAGATTCACAGTCATCACTTGGTTCTTGCAAAAGTCTCACTTCTCGTAGAGCATTCAGAATGTCAGCCTGGTCCATGGCGCGTCCGCCCTCCACAGTAGCCTCACCTGCGAGCTTGTCAGCCCGCTCATTTCCTTGTACTCCCGCATGCCCTGGCACGAAGATGAAACTAATCTTTGCCAGCCGAGACCGCTTCAGAGGCAGCAACCATTCTCTTCGGATCGACCCCTTCTCTATCCTCTTGATCATGTTCATTGAGTCGCTAAGGAAACAAGCCCTAGTGAATGTCTGTGTCTCGAGCCATGTTATTGCTTTACTTACTGCCATGACTTCCATGGTCAGGCTACTTGTGGTTTCAGTGAAAGCACCAGAGTCCTCCTTCACAATTCTCCCTCCGGCCCGAGCTGTAAAGGCCCATGAGCTTCTCACATGTCGGACGACCGACCCATCTGTGTAGATGACCGCGTCACTGTCTAGCGAATTCTCGAAAATCAACGCTTGTACTTCAGCCTCCACAGCAGCCGGATTTTCTTGTCTGCATTTTCTATCTAGTTGGATGCAAACTGAAAAGGATGTGCAGAAGTCTGTTGGCACTTGCACCCACTCCTCGCCAGGTTCTAAGTCCTCAAGTGAACACACCTGTTGAAGAATGTCTTCGGCTTGACCCATCCACGACCGTCCTCTTTTTAACCTGCTGCCCTTCACCTTCCTAATTTCACTATGCAGTGGATGCTGTGTGTTTGCGTTAATTCTGAGGTAGGCGCGTGCCCTGCAAACTTGCATTCTCTCTTCAATGGTTGGAAAATCAAGAAGGTAGCGCATCGCCCTGCATGCTGTATCTCTTGTACATCCAAGAATAATGCGCATAGCTTCATTCTGTATCCTTTCCATCCTTTCTATCTGCTTATGGCTGAGAGTCAGGATTGCCATTGCATACTCCAAAACAGACATGACCAGCCCCTCGTACAGAAGACATAGATGGCGCTGCTCACAGTTTGCTGCCGCCATCACCCGCATCGCTGCCAAACCCCGCTTGGCCTTTGTTATCACCTGGTCTATGTGCACATTATAAGCAAGGCTTCGATCAAACCGTATCCCCAGGTAATTCATTGCCTGCGTTCTTTCCACCGTCTCTGAACACAGCATTACAGTTGGTGTTGGATTGTTGACAATATGATTATTCAACGAGAACCAAGTCACTGTTGCCTTTGTTGGGTTGACCATTGCCCCAGCTTCATCACACCAAGTACTTATGCGATTGAGTTCGGTTTGTAGTTCCACAGCAACCTCCTCTCTATCCTTACCCTGACGATACACTAAAACATCATCGGCATATGACAATGTCCTGCCAGGTCCAGTGATCTGCTCACTGGTGATTCTCACTGTGTAGGCGTTGAACAGTACCGGAGATAATGGTGATCCCTGTGGTAGGCCAGGATATATTGTTGTTGGTTCCGAAGTCCAACTGCCACATCTAAAAACTACTTTCCGTTGGAAGAGGGCTGCAGCGATCCAACTAAGGAGGAATGGACTTACGTTTAGTTCAAGAAGCTGAAACATTAAAAAATCCAGTGGTACTCTGTTGTATGCGTCCTCAAGATCAATCGCTGCAGCAACGGTTTCAGTGCCTGAGTGGAAACCTTCATAGACATCGTGGGCAAAGACTGCTGCATTGGTCCAGATTTCTCTTTTTGGACGGTACCCACCCAGGGTAGGTGGGAAAACACCTTGCCTCTCTAGTTGGCTTGATATTTTCCTGGCAATTACCTTCTCCAGCAGCTTGCCTATTGTATTCTGCATGGTTATAATTCGATATCCCTGAATTTTTTTGTGGTCTTTGTCAGGCTTCGGCAAGGGAATCAGATAGCTGTGTAACCATTCCTCCTTGATGCTAGCACTCCCTATACTGTTGTTGTACATGTCTGCTAGTTTCTCTAGCTCATTGTCGGTACACCTATTTATGTCGTCGTATCTTATGCCATCAGGACCTGGAGCACTGTTTTTTGATCGTCGAAGCACAGCCTTGATTTCTTTCACTGTCACTGTGTCTTCATCCGAAGTGTTCTGGGCCTTGCATCTGTCTGAGGTGACCTCCTTGGCCAGATTCCGGCCTCCCATGTCTGTCTGGTTGCTCTGCTCAAGGTAGCGTTCAAAGAGGGCTTTGCCCTTGTCCTCGTCAGTCCTCTGCCAGATGAGGTCAGCACCTTGGAAGTCAGAAATGCTCTTATTCTTGACTACACCACTCATGCTTTTATGTAGTCGCCAGAACAATTTCAGTGACTTGTCTGTGCTTACTCTTTGACACACCTCTGCCCATTTTTCGCTTTTAACCACCTTGACCAGTTTTTTGAAATAGCTTACTTTTGTGTGCATCTCTCTTTCTAAGTGCAAGCAGGGACTAGGATGACCAGCTCTGTTCTTCTTGGCATTTTGCCATCTCCTTACAGCACTACGCTTATCCACCCAAGCCTTCTCCACCTCGAAACTCCACCACGGTGGCTGCTCCCAGCTTTTTTTCCTGCCCTGAAACGTTCTGCGCTTGTCACGTCTTATTTTACTCACCACATCTTGCCCTGTACTGTCATACTGGAACGTCTTTACCTTTAGCTTGTGCTGCCTGGTTCTGCCTTTCTCCACCAATATGCTGCATGGGTGGTGGTCGCTGCCATGGTGTCCTAGGACACCCCATCTACACACTGTAGTGAGTGAAGGTGAAACTAGCGCCAGATCAATAGCACTGTCCTCATCGCCCGGACGGCTTGCTGTCCTGGTGACACAGCCGCTGTTGATACAAACCAGGTCGATGGTTTCCAGTGCAGTCTCGAGCTCCTCCCCTTGTGTATTGGAGGAAGTGTTTCCCCATGATATGCCTTTAGCGTTGAAGTCACCACAGAAAATAACATTTCTCTCGTGGCCTAATATGCCACTTAAGCACTGCCACTTCTGGGCGTCCACACTCGCATTGCGGGCATAAACATTAACCAACACGAATGGTATACTGGAATGAACTCTCAACGCCTGTATTTGTATATCGTCACTGTTCCAACTGGACATGTCTAGCTCTGACGCCACCATGCTGTCGCGAACGAGAATCGCCGTTTCCAGATGTCGTCTGTTGTAGAAACATTTGAAGCCGGCAATTCGGAGTAGCTGATCGCCCAGTCTCGTCTCCTGGAGTGCTACAATGTCGTTCCTGTAAACTAGGGTTTCTAAAATAGAGCCCCGTTGTTTTACACTGGCACAGTTCCAATATAGAATACGGATGTTCCTGAGTCCTAGACGGTGACACTTGAGTCTAAAACGTCTCAAGCCACCGCGCTTACCTGGCTTCTTTTTCCCTGCGCGGCTACCACGCCGCTTCGGTATGTTGACTGCTGATCGCTCGGAACACACACGTTGTTCCGCCATGTTGAAAAAACGTAAACACAGACTTTTGAGAACCACACACGCTGCTGAAAATTCACTCAAGGATGGCTTCGCTCGATGCACGAACTCCGTAGCACCCGCGCAGATCTTGAGTAGAAACTCCTGGTTTTACATCCTGGCACACCAATTACACGCAAGAAATGAATAAATCCATCCCCTACGCGAAAAAGTTAACGAACACAAAACAACACGACCGTCCGTCGCCATCTTGAAACCGGAAACCGGAAGAGGGTTCGGTAATTTATTCAAATACTGACAGATATCAGCAAGTCAATATTTCAGCCAGGAACTAAATAATAGACTCTAAATCACAAACCTTAAACATGTACAAGTGAAGAGCCCCTTTTCACGCTTTGAAGAGTCCTGGATACATGGTACTAACTCCATATTTAGAGACCGATCAACCCTAGTGGGAGATGTGGTCAATATCACGCTGAAAAAGTCACTTGAAAGTCGACTTCATTGCACCGGGTTTTATCCCATATGCTCAGTTTCATTCCGAAGCGAACTGCAGAAAGCGCCGCACAAAGCAAAAACTCCGTAGCTCCAGCGACGACCCCAGGAGTCTCCGAAAAAAATACACTCGTGAACAGAAGGACGTGGCCCGGAATCGAACCCACAACCTTCGGAGCGCGAGTCAGAAGGCTTGATCACTTCGCCACGGAGACTCCCTTATCGAGACTGCAATATCACGCTGCCCGACTTTAATTGCCTGGAAATTTCTGGTACTCTTTTTTCAGGCTAAGTGGATATGGGTTTGCAGGTAAAAATTCTTGCCGGAGGTCAGCAGGTCAACACTCATTCTTAAACATCCGGTATGCTGATGCCGAGGTAGGTGGTTCAACACATACACTGGTCAGTTGGATTAACATGTTGACTTCTCGTCCTTGGCTTGGGTACGTAAATTACAAGTACCTTTGAAGTCGGAGTGGGTAAGAGTTAGATGGCGAGGGAGACTGGTAATAAGGAAAGCTAATCCACACGCAAACTTCAGTCCAGTGCTACTAAACGTAGCGTGTATGGACAACACTTGAGTTTAAAGACAGCGAGCGTCCCCCCGAAAAAATCCAGACCTCAAAGGAGATTTGAACACAATGCCACCATGTCAGTCGGTAGAGCATGCTAGCCAATGCATGACTTTGGCCTCCAAATCACATCCCTGACTATATCCAACATTCTAGTCCAGATATACACATTCTACTCCAGATATATAAACATTCTAGTCCAGATATACACATTCTAGTCTAGATATATACTCATTCTAATAAAGATATATACGCATTCTAGTCCAGATATATACACATTCTAGTCCAGATATATACACATTCTAGTCCAGATATATACACATTCTAATCCAGATATATACACATTCTACTCCAGAGATATACACATTCTAGTCCAGATATATACACATTCTAGTCCAGATATATACACATTCTACTCCAGATATATAAACATTCTAGTCCAGATATATACACATTCTAGTCCACACACATACACATTCTAGTCCAGATATATACACATTCTAGTCCAGATATATACACATTCTAGTCCAGATATATACACATTCTAGTCCAGATATATAGACACTCCAGTCCAGATATATACAAACTCCAGTCCAGATATATACACATTCCAGTCCAGATACATATACATTCTAGTCCATATATATATACACATTCTAGTCCAGATATATACACATTCTACTCCAGATATATACCCATTCTACTCCAGATATATACACATTCTAGTCCAGATACATACACATTCTAGTCCAGATATATACTAGTTCTTAAACTGGACCTGAACTTCCAGGTCAAGCCGGCCTAGATTGGGTACCAGGAAACATCGTGGGAAGTAAAGACCACCGCTGTGACGCTGGTCACATGACACACCGTGTGCTGATTGGTCTATTCAAAACATGGGTCTAGTTTAGATTTTCCGCGGGGGTGGGGTGGGGGTGGGGGATTCAGATTATTTAAAGATCGCGGTAATACATGAACCGATTACTTGATATTGTTGTTCCCTTCATACTTTATGGTTCTGTACTTCTCGCCCCTTATGAAATTACGTTTTATAACGTAAGAAGACCCACAAATCACGTTTTATGTAGACCTCTAGACTTGTTTTCATACGTGTTATTAAATTTAGCTTCCATTTTTACGTATAGTATGTATATGGGGGGGGGGGGAATTTATATAGAGGAAATACGAAAAAAAGGGTGGGGGGATGAAATTCTGAAGATATAGTGAAAGAATGCATGGGCCAAACAAGTTTGAGAACCACTGTCCTATAATAATAAATCATACAATTCAACTGCACAAGCGTTTCCCTAGTTGCTTAGGACATATTTAAAATACCATAATAACATGATTGATAGTAATGCCTTGATTGAACACCAGCATTTTCAGCTGTTGTCGATGTTCTGGGCAAGATTACGTTCAGAAGTTAAGTTTGCCATTGCTTTCTGAGCGTCTGGCTCACATACCACGTAAGTAAATAACGCGACGCGATCCACTGCCGAATCTCGCGCAGCTGTGTTCCTCACGTGCATATACGAGATTACGGAGAAAGTCGTTAACTCCTTTGCCAGGGAGTGCGGCGATTGATCACTATAACTACACTTATTAGTAATTCTGTTCAAGCATTCTGCGGAATTATCAGATTTTTTGGGGTTTAAAGTTGCATATCCCACAGGACGTTGCAGTCAACACCAGCATTATACTGCCGTTTTTGATGTCTTGGCAAGTTTTTACGTTCAGTAGTTTGCCTTTGCTTTCTGAACAACCCGCTCCCATACCAACACGTTAAAACCAGCGCGACACGGTCTGCAATTACCAGATAGCTCAATTAAAATCACAGATTAACAATTTGTAGGGGATATAATCATCTAATAATATTGCAAGGGAGATAACTAGAATTTCAAAAACAAAATAATATACCGCTATAATATTATTAAATAACTTACAAATCTCGTCAATATTTTTCAAGAAATGAAAAACCTAACATTAGAGTCTGTAAATTTAATTAACATAAAAGTTCTTATAGAATTCTTAAAGACAAGTTTGTGAATCTTTATGTACTTAAACTTTATAATTAACTTTTTCGTTCCACATTTATTATTGAATAAATAAATGTAAACTTTTAATGACACCAATGGACATGGAGTTGAGATCCCCTTTGTGGGGAAATACATTTTTTGACTGGCCTCCTAGGACCACATAACATTTAAAGAAAAGTCATCATCATCATCATCATCATCTTCCACTTCTGCCGTCAAGCGACGTGGGGAGGAATAATTTGCGTTCCAGCGCCCGGTGGACGGCACTGGATAGTGTCATTCCGTGTGGTTGTACAATGTCTCTGATGTCGTCAATCCATTTTCTTCTTGGACGTCCTCGTGGTCTCGTCGCAGATGATCTTTGATGTAAGGCCAGTGATGGTAGTTGCTGATGTTGCATTCTAACAACATGGCCAAACCACTTGATCTTCTGTCTTTCAATAAATGTGGCACAAGGTGTTGATCCCACAGTATGTCTGATAGTAACATTCCTTACTCGGTCTCGGATTGTTAAGTTGGCAGCTCTCCTCAGGCATCTCATTTCGCAGGTGTTGATCTTGCGAAGGTGTAATTTGGATAAAGTCCAGGTTTGAGATTGGTAGCATAGGGTTGGTGTGAATATGCTGTTTATTATCTGTCGTTTTGCGGACATGGGTATGTTTGGATGTTTCAGTAAGGGTGACAGTTGATATGTAAGTGCACTAGCTTTTTGACATCTGATTTCAATTTCTCTGTCTAATCTGCCATCTTCTGTGATCATACTTCCAAGGTATTTGAATTCTTTAACTTGTTTCAGAGGTGTGTTATTTATCTGTATACTTAGTGGGCCTGGCGATCTGCTAACTTGCATTACTTCGGTTTTGGCTGTGTTTATACTCATATTGTATCTGCTGCAGGTTGAACTCAGATTAGTAATATGATTTTGTAGTCTGCCCTCGTCGCTGTAAAACAGGCACTGATCATCTGCAAATAGAAGTTCATTTATTCCCTGTGGGTCAGTTGTTTCATCTGGAGAAGAGTTCTAAATTTTCTGAATCTGGTCTGTCGAGACTTGCTTCTTTGGAAATTCTGTCCATGTAGATATTGAATAGCAGGGGAGAGAGCACACATCCCTGTCTCACTCCTGTATTGACTGTGAACATATCTGATATACCTTCCTGTGTTCTTATTGCACTTTGGCTCGAGTGGTACATGGCTATGCTGTTTTCTAGCAGTTGCCCTTCTATCCCATAGTCTTCAAGGATGGTCCATAATTTGTATCTGTCTACTCTATCAAAAGCCTTTTCCTGATCTACAAACACAATATTCTGCTGGTCACTATATTCAATAGTTTTTTCACAAATTTGTCTAAGTGTAAATAATGCATCAGTGCAACTTTTACCTTTCCGAAAACCGAATTGTGCTTTGCTTAACTGTTGTTCAACTATTGGTCTAGCTCTTTGTTCCAAAAGTTTTGCATACATTTTCCCTATATGGCTCAGGAGTGATATACCTCTGTATGTTTCGCACTCTCTCATATTGCCTTTCTTTTTCCATATTGGTAATATTATTGCCTGTTGCCAATCATCTGGGACTTTTCTTTCTTCCCATGCTATATTAAAAAGTCTTGTTAGCCATTTAACTCCTGTTTCCCCACAGGCCTGAATAGCTTCTGTGGTTATTCCATCTAGACCTGGTGATTTGTTTTTAGGACTTTTCTGTATAACTGCTTTGACTTCTGCAGGTATGAAATTTGGTTCTTGCCGTCCCTGGCATTTAGGCACAAAAGTGAGGTTTCCTATGTTATCTGTGGGGTTAAGTAGTTCTTGAAAGTATTCTGCCCACCTTGCTAGCCTTTGTTGTGGATTAAATATTGGTATACCTCTTTTGTTGTTTATGATGGTGGTTGGGTTGTAACATGCATCTCTGTTTCTAATTGTGGTGACACGTTTATAAAATTCTCTTGGGCAGTCTTTGCTAAGGGTCGCCATCTGTTCACCGTATATTCTCCAGGATTCATCTTTAGATGCTCTAATTGTTCGTTTGGCATTACGTCGTGCTATTCTATAAGTAATATAGTCCTGTTCAGATTTAGTTGTGATCCACTTTTTGAATGCTACCTTCTTTTTGAATATGCTATCTTTAACTTCGTTGTTCCACCAGGCTGTTCTTAATCTTTTGTCCTGCCCTACTTTCTTTGTTCCACATTTATTTTTCAGTGTGTCGAGCATGGCAGTCTTGAAACATGTCCATTCCTTATCTACGCTTGAGTGGTCATCAGGGATGTTCTTATGTAGGTTTTGGATTTCTTGATTGAATTCGTCTTTAACCGTATTTTCCTGCAGCCTCCTATAATTGATGACATGTGTTGTTACCTTTTTGTTTCTTATTTTCCTGTGTGGTGAAATCTTCTTTATTATGACTGGCTTGTGATCAGTATCAACATCTGTATTTGGGAGTGCTCTTGAATCTAATAGTAGCCTTCTGTCTGATTTCCTAATTAGAATAAAGTCAATTTGGGATGCTTGGTTTATGTCATTCCATTTATACCAGGTTTTGGTGTGTCTACGACGATGTTGAAAAAAACTATTTGCTATTATTAGTCCATGTTCCGAACATATGTTAAGTAGATGTTGACCATTAAAAGTTAAAGAAAAGTAACCACACATATCCCAAACTTTGATAACATTAACTAAGAAATGGGAAGACTGAATATTACCATGTTAGGTATATGAGAGACCAGAGAGCATTATTATTCATCCATCATGTGCCGTGCCGAAAGCGTGGGCTGTCATGACTCGTCATTTCACTCGACCACCAGAGTCGTGGATCAGCTCAGTGTCCCTGTCTTGACCATGCCATGTGGCCAAGCCATCCAGGTATTTACTTCTCTGTCTTCCCCTTTGTCTGTTCCCTTCGATCTTACCAGTTGTCACCAAGTTCTCCAGTTCATGTCTTCTCATAACATGTCCAAGCAATTGTGACTGTCTACATCTAATTTCTCTAATCAATTTACGATTTCCATTTGTTTCCCGTAGTACTTTGTCACTGGTTTTTCTGTCTGTCCATGGTACTCTTTGCATTCTCCTCAGAAACCACATTTCTACAGCCATCAGATGTTTTTCAGCTTGACTGTTCATTGTCCAAGTTTCACATCCATACAAAAGTATAGGCTCTGTGTATCCCCTCAACAGTCTTTTTCTCGTTTCAATTGACATCTTTTATTGGTCAGTATGTTTTTCATCTTCATAAAGGCTACTTTCGCCATGGCGATTCTTGTTCTAATCTCTTCCAGGCATCTCCTATCAGATGTTATGACTGTTCCGAGATAATTGTACCGATTCACTTGTTGAAGAATCTTCCCATTTACTTGTATAATTACATTGTGGTATTTCTTTCCTCCTAGTGACGACCATAATGATATATATATACTCATTCTAGTATATATATATATATATATATATATATATATATATATATATATATATATATATATATATATATATATATATATATATATATATAATCATTCTAGTCCAGATATGTGTCCACAAATGTCTTAGAAGACTTCTAAACATCCACTGGACAGACTTCAGAACCAATTCGCAAATAAGACAAGAGACTAAGCAAGATACAGTATCCAATTTCATAAGAAGACGCCGTTGGAACTACATCGGCCATGTACTCAGAATGGACAAGTCAAGACTCCCCTATCAAGCCCTCATATGGTCACCAGTAGGGAAAAGAAAACGGGGAAGACCAAGAGATACCCTGCGTAGAACCATCATTAGAGAAGGCTCATTCAATGGCCAAGTAAATATCCAAGATCTACAACAGGTAGCAGCGAACCGCCAAGCATGGAAAGACAGGACTTCTGCCCTATGCGCCACCTTAGGCTCAAGAGGAAAGACTAAGTCCAGATATATACACATTCTACTCTAGATATATACTCATTCTAGTCCAGATATATACACATTCTAGTCCAGATATATACACATTCTAGTCCAGATATATACACATTCTAGTCCAGATATATACACATTCTAGTCCAGATATATACACATTCTAGTCCAGATATATACTCATTCTAGTCCAGATATATACACATTCTAGTCCAGATATATACACATTCTAGTCCAGATATATACACATTCTAGTCCAGATATATACACATTCTAGTCCAGATATATACACATTCTAGTCCAGATATATACACATTCTAGTCCAGATATATACATATTCTAGTCCAGATATATACACATTATAGTCCAGATATATACACATTCTAGTCCAGATATATACATATTCTAGTCCAGATATATACACATTCTAGTCCAGATATATACACATTCTAGTCCAGATATATACACATTCTAGTCCAGATATATACACATTCTAGTCCAGATATATACACATTCTAGTCCAGATATATACACATTCTAGTCCAGATATATACACATTCTAGTCCAGATATATACACATTCTAGTCCAGATATATACACATTCTAGTCCAGATATATACACATTCTAGTCCAGATATATACACATTCTAGTCCAGATATATACACATTCTAGTCCAGATACATACACATTCTAGTCCAGATATATATATATATATATATATATATATATATATATATATATATATATATATATATATATATATATATACACACATTCTAGTCCAGATATATACACATTCTAGTCCAGATATATATATATATATACATTCTAGTCCAGATATTTTAGCAGTGTCGCCAACCATTATGGCCAACCGCCTCAGAGGGGCCAAAGGCAGCCGTGTCGTATAGCGTGTGGTGGTGCATTCTTAACTCAGCAAACGGCAGAATTAACTCTCAAGGTCCTGGCAAGATAACAGAGATGATTAAGTCCTTATCCAGCTTTGGTACTGAAACTATCACAGAATTATGTAACGATATATATAATACTGGGCACATCCCTAAGGATTTGAAAATCCGTTTTCATCACACTACCGAAGAAGCCAAGAACTGTTGATTGTGAGGATTACAGAACTATTAGCCTAATGAGCCACATAACTAAGATACTACTCAAGGTCATACAAGAAAGAATTCAACATAAAATAGATGAGGAAGTAGCCGAAGAACAATTTGGGTTCCACAAAAACAGTGGCACCAGAGAAGCAATTATCTGTTTGAGGATGTTAATTGAAAAATATATAGAAGTTCAAAAAAGTATATAAGTTTGTTTTATAGACTACAAGAAAGCTTTTGATAGAGTACAATATGAACGACTAATTACATGCCTTAAAGATATAGGAATAGACGAAAGGACATCAGACTTATTAGTAACTTGTACTGGGAACAAGTAGGGTCTATCAGATGCGGAAATAACTATTCGTCGTCTATATAGATAAAAAGAGGAGTACGGCATGGATGTTTACTGTTCCCAAGCCCCTTCAACCTCTACACAGAAAGCATTTTTAAACAAGTAAAATGCCTGGACTTAACATCAATGGAAACATCATAAACAATCTTAGGTATGCTGACGATACCGTGTTACTGGCAGAAAGTGAACAAGAGTTACAGGACCTAGTGGAACAAGTAAACAGACAGAGTGCAGAATGTGGCTTAGATATTAACATCCAAAACAACAAAAACTATGATAATTAGAAGTGAAAAGGAAAGATCCTCAATGAACATCACAGTAAATGGGCAGATACTAGAACAAGTAACAAGTTTCTCCTATCTTGGACATATAATAACAGATGATGGCAGAAGTGAAATAGAAATCAAAAAGAGAATAGGAATGGCCAAAAATGCTTTCAATGGCATGAAATCAGTATTAACATCTAGAGAGATTAATAATGCATTAAAATGAGAATTGTCAAATGCTAAGTATATTCAACGCTACTGTAAGGCGCGGAAGCCTTGACATTGAACAAGCAACTAGAAAGTCGCTTAGAAGCCCTGGAGATGTGGATATACAGACTAATAGGTCGTATTTCATGGAAACAAAAACAATCAAATGCAGATGTTCTAGAAAAACTGGGAATGAAGAGAGAGTAGATTACAGAAATAAAGAGTAGGCAAGTGAAATATTTCGGCCACGTTAAAAGACATGATACTCTTACAAAAACCATACTGGAAGGCAAGGTTGAGGGTAAGAGAGCAAGAGGTAGACAACGATACAAGTGGGAAGATAACATCAAGAGATGGATGAACATCAGCCTGAAGGAATGTACAGTCAAGGCAAGAGACAGACTGTGTTGGAGATCCATTGCAGCCAACCTTCATTGCGGAGACGGCACCTGATTGATTGATGATTGAATCTGTGTCCCAATTTCTTAATCAATTAAGGGTTGGGTAATTTATTTAAATGTTGACAGATATCGGCAAGTCAATATTTCAGTCAGGAACTAAATAAATGACTCTAAATCACATACCTCAAACAAGTAAAAGTGAAGAGTCCCTTTTCACGTTGGAAGAGTACTGGATGTATGGTGCTAACTCCATATTTAGAGACCGGTCAGCCCTAGTGGCTGATGCGGTCAACAACAGATAGTCTTAAAAGTCCTAGTCGTGCGTCCTGCGGAACAGGTCCCTTCGGGGTCCTGGCTAACGTAGTAGGATCGCTGATTCTTCCGAAGTTGGATCTGCCTGCACGGCGAGGAACCATCAGTCTGCACACCAATAAGCCAGACATGGGACAACGGATACTCAGGAAAACCTCAAGTCCGGTGTGACATCACACTGATGTTGGACAACAGGATGTCCTCATCCGACATACAGGAATTCACGCTGGAGTTCACAGCCAGCGAACGCAAGTAAGCAAGTAGCACGCTGCCCGACTTTAATTCATTGGAAATTTCCGATACTCTTTTTACAGGCTAAGTGGACATCGGCTTGCAGATAACAATTCTTGCCGGCGGTCAGCAGGTCCGAATGGAAAAGAACTCTCATTCTTAAACACCCGGTGTGCTGATGGCGAGGTAGGGGGTTCAACACATACACCGGTCAGTTGGAGTAAAATGTTGACTTCTCGTCCTTGGCTTGGGTACGTAAATTACAAGTACCTCTGAAGTCGGAGTGGGTGAGAGTTAGATGGTGATGGAGACTGGTAATAAGGAAAGCTAGTCCACACGCAAACTTCAGTCCAGTGCTACTAAAACTGACGTGTATATACATCACTTGAGTTTAAAGAGAGCGAGCGACCAAAGAAATCCTTACCTCAAAGGAGATTTGAATACAATGCCACTATGCCAGTTGGTAAAGCATGCTAGTCAATGCATGTCTTGTGTGTGTGTGTGTGTGTGTGTGTGCGTGTGTGTGTGTTGCATATCCCTTACAGGACATTGCAGTCAACACCAGCATTTTTCAGCTGCTGTTGATGTACTAGGCAAGTTTTACGTTCAGTAGTTTGCCATTGCTTTCTGACCGACATGCTCACATACCCCGTAAGTAACCAACGTGACACGATCGACTGTCGAATCTCGCGCAGCTGTGTTCTTCACGTGAATATACTGGATAACGGAGAAAGTCGTTAAATCCTTCTCCAGGGAGACTGACGATTGATCACTATACTCATTAATAATTCTGTTCAAGCATTCTGCCGAATTATCAGATTTTTTGTTAAATTTTAAGTTGCATATCCCTTACAGGACGTTGCAGTCAGCACCAGCATTATACTGCCGTTGTTGATGTCTTGGCAAGTTTTTACTTTCAGTAGTTTGCCATTGCTTTCTGAACGACCGCCTCCCATACCAACACGTTAAACCCATCGCAACACGGTCTGCAATTACCAGAGTTATGTTGTTGTTGTTGCTCGCATATCCTTTACAGGACATCGCTGTCAACATCAGCATCTTTCAAGTATTGTTGATTTCTTGGCAAGATTACGCTCAGTAGTTTGCCATTGCTTTCTGAGCGACCGGCTCACATACCCCACAAGATACCGACGCGGTGAGAATCGCTACCGATTCTCGTGCACGTCATGTTACTCACTAGAGTATACGGAATTACGGAGAAAGACGCTAAACCCTATGCCAGGGAGCGGGGCAAATACCAGATAGCGAATTTAAAAACATTGATAAGCAGTGAGCAGGAGACATAACATCTAATATTATAATAAGGGAGATTACTAGAATTTTAAAAAAGAAATTATTTATCAGCTATGTTATTGTTTACTAACTTACATATCTCCCCATGTTTCTTTTGGAAATGAAACAATAAACACATAAGTCAGAAATTTTGCTCTGAATAAAAATACTTTTAGAATACTTAGAGAAAATCTTGTGGATCTTTACTTACTTACATTTTATAATCAACTTTTCCGTTCTACATTATAGTTTTAAGGACAAGACATCTGCCAAAGCCAGTTATTTCCCCTCGGTGGGGAAAAACCTTTTTTTTTTTACTGGCATCCTAGGGCCACACAAAATTTAAGGAAAGAAAATTAATAACACCTATACCAATCTTTGATAACATTAACAACGAAATGAGAAGACTGAATACTGTAGTACCTCGGGTTACGAACTTAATTCATTCCAGAACTCGGTTCGTAACCCGAAACGTTCGTAACCCGAAACATTGAAATCAATGAAACAGGGACAATCCTTTTCAAGATGGAAAACCATACTGGAAGGCAAGGTTGAGGGCAAGTGAGCAAGAGGTAGAAAACGATACAAGTGGGAAGATAACATTAAGAGATGGACGAACATCAGCCTGACAGAATGTACAGTCAAGGCTAGAGACAGACAGTGTTGGAGATCCATTGCAGACAACCTTCATTGTCGAGACAGCACCTGTTTGATTGGTTTCAAGGTGAAAGAATCGTTCTTTTTTTTTTTTTTAAATTAACATCTGGTCGTTTACCTGACAAAACACAAAGAATACGTGTACTTCACGTATTAAATAAAGAGAAAGAAAACAACCAAATACATTAAATGTTTAAAAAAAATTTAATCGTATCTTTCTTATCTAGAAAACGATCTTGAGAAATTTGTCACATTCTTTGCTATTCTGAATCATTAGTTTCAGGAGATTCTTGTCGCTGTTTCTTGGCAGCCGACTAGGAATCTTTCTCCACCAAGAAACTATCAAGGGAAATTTGTCGCTTCCTTTGCTGGAGAATCTTTCTGAAGTGGGCGATAGCGTTATCATTCATCGGTTTTACTGCCCTGTTAGCAACAAGTTTGTTTGGATGATGGTTCACAATGAACTCTTCAACGTCTGCCAACTTGCTGCAAATTTCTTTAATCCTGACATCGAGCGTCCTGGGCAACAGGTCCCTTCAGGGTCCTGGCTAAAGTCAGTAGGATTGCCGAAATCCTCCGAAGTCGGAGAGTGTCTGCCTGTACGGCGAGGAACCACAAGTCTGCACGCCAATAGGCCAGACATGGGACAAAGGATACTCACGCAAACCTCAGTCCTGTATCACATCACACTGATGTTGGACAACAGGATGCCTTCATCTGACATACAGGACTTCGCGTTGGAGCTCAAGCCAACGAACACAAGCAAGCAATAAACAAGGAACTAATGTTTACTCATTCTCACAAATGAGTGGAAGTGTATTCAATAGAAAGGGTACTAATTTATACTACTTCTCACACATGAGTGGATCAGTATTCCACAGAAAGGGAACTAATTTATACTCATTGTCACAAATGACAGGATCAATATTCCAGTCAAGAATACTTTTTCCCCGAGACAGCTCAAAATATCTGAATGTCCAGAATGTCCCGTTGCTGGTGTTCTTCTAGAAAAATAGACAATATCGTTCAAGTTGATGGCAGCATCAATATTACACGGGAGTCCTTCAAAGTTGTAGTCGATTGAATTGTGTCCGTCGACCTTCCAGCTTCGTTTGTAGGTCCAGTAGCTACAGCCTGCACATAGAATCAAGAATAGGTTAGGAGTGGGGGGGGGGGGGGGAACTGCATTCAACAACACGGAGGAGCGTATAGTGCGGAAGCGTGGATAGTGAGACAGAATGAAATCATGGAATTTAAGTCTCTAGAAATGCGGCATCACACATGGTAACGTCATGAAAGTTTGGAGACAACAATAATGGAAGGGTATATGCCAGGGAAAAGATGAAGAGGATAGCCAAAGAGAAGATGGGTCCAGGATGTGGCGGATGATCTCCAGAAGGGTGGGTCTTGCTCATGGTCGGGAAGTTTTCCGGAAGGTTGTTATGGGAGCGATGTTCTGCAATGGATATGCTACTGGATAATGGATATGCGGACAAGCAGGCACTGCACTACCGGAACTTTCGTGGAATATGTTTTTATGGACATTGTGTATTGTTCTCCCCATATCCTATTTACAGGACATCGCTGTCAACACCAGCATTTTACTGCTGTTGTTGATGTCTTCGCAAGTTTACGTTCTGTGCCACTGACTTCTGAACAACTGGCTCCCATACCAACACGTTAAAACCCAGCGCGACGCGGTCTGTTGTCAATGCGGTCGCAGCTGTGTTTCGAACTCGGGTAAGCGGGCTCACGAATAGAGTCCGTAAACCCTTAGCCACGGAGACCAGCATTGTGTATATATGGACTAAATAAGAGAAGCAGCGGCTGCAGCAGGAAATAACTGGGAAATACTGACAGTTAGGTATATGTAGCTCCAGCGAACAGATGAGACATACTAAACACGGACTCAGTGTATATACCTTATAACTGACTCAGTGTATATACCTTATAACGGACTCAGTATATATACCTTATAACGGACTCAGTGTATATACCTTATAACGGACTCCATAAAGGCGAACATAAATTACAGAGTGAAAAATTATCCCCCACCCAAGAAAAAAGAAGAAGAAGAAGAAGAAGAAGAAGAAGAAAGAAACAAACCTCAAAATATATAATAATAAAATAATGAGATTCCCTCTGTTTATTTATATCTGACTGTTTGCACACCTTTGGCCAATCATTTCGTATTTGGCACTTTTACAGCTGAATTGGACTCAACATTTGTAGAAAAAGAGCACCTTTCAAAACCGAACTGAACTCAACTTTTGTGCCTTTTTAACAATGAAGGACTTGTTTCAACATTATTTTACAATTTTATATTTTATCTATAGATCTGTTTGTGTTGTCCCGTCCCTGATGAAAATTTACATAATCGAAACGTCGTTTGTTGTATTTTTTTTTTTTTGAGGGGGGGGGGGGGGGGGGGGGGGTCCACTCTGTGATTTATGTTCACTTTATGGAGTCCGTTGTAAGGTATGTGCACTGAGTCCATGTTTAGTGTGTTTCATCTGTTCGCAGAGGATAGACATTTTTTGGGTTATTTTCTTATGTTGCATATCCCATACAGGACGTTGCAGTCAACACCAGCATTTTTCAGCTGCTGTTGATGTACTAGTCAAGTTTAAGTTCAGTAGTTTGCCATTGCTTTCTGAACGACCGGCTCAGATACCCCCGTAAGTTACCAGCGCGGCGCGAAAAGTTGCCAATTCTCGTAGCTGCTGTTTTCCCCACGTTAATATACGGGATTACGAACAATGTCGTTAACTCCTTGGACAGTAGGACATATTTAAAATATCATAATAACATGATTTATAGTAATGCTTTTATTGATCACTTTTTTTTGTGTTTTTTTTTTAAGTTTATATCCCTTACAGGACGTTGCAGTCAACACCAGCATTTTCAGTTGTTGTTTATGTTCTTGGTAAGATTATGCTCAGTAGTTTGCCATTACTTTCTAAGCGACTGGCTCACATAGCCCGTAAGTGACCAACGCGACGCGATCCACTGTCGAATCTCGCGCAGCTGTGTTTCTCATGTGGATATACGGGATTACGGAGAAAGTCGTTAACCTCTACACCAGGGAGACTGGCGATTGATCACTACACTTATTAATAATTCTGCATAAGGATTCTGCAGAATTAGCCTACCAATTTTTTTTTTTTAAGTTGCATATCCCTTACAGGACGTTGCAGTCAACACCTGTATCATACTGCCGTTGTTGATGTCTTGGCAAGTTTTTACGTTCAGTAGTTTGCCATTGTTGTCTGAACGGCCGGCTCCCATACCAACACGTTAAAACCAGCGCAACGCGGTCTGCTATTACCAGATAGCTAAATTAAGAACATAGATAAGCAATGTGTAGGGGACATAATCATCTAATATTGTTGCAAGAGTGATTACTAGAATTAAGAAGAAAAAAAAAGAAATAATATTACAGCCATAATATTAACAAATAGCTTAAAATCTCTTCACGATTCTCTTAGAAATGAAATATTCAACATTGAAGTCAGAAATTATAATGTGAAGAAAAATACTTTTAGAATACTTATTAAAAAACTTTGTAAATCTTTACTTACTCAGATTTTATAATCAACTTTTACGTTCTACATTTATTCTTGAAACTTTGAAAAGCATTCATGTACTGACATACTTCATCCTCTATACATGGTGCCCTCTGTTGGGAACACAATTATTTTACTGGCCTCCTATGGCCACAGAAAATTTAAAGAAAGGAAATTAACCATACCAATCCCAAAATTTGATAACATTAATAAAGATATGAGAAGACTGAATATTAGCATGTTAGGTATATGTGAAACCAAAGGGCATTATTATAGAAAACAGAAATATCAACATAATGACAATATTTCGCCTAATGAAAATGTATGTGTATTCTGTTCTTCTGTTCTCTTCTGAGTCTTCTCTCCTGTTCTCTTCTCTCAGTGAGTATTGAAATGTTGGAGGTAGCGGAATTGTGAGAGGATGGTGAACATATCGTGGAAAGACAAAAGGAACACTGAGGTTTAGCTATGTCAAAGTGTTAGGTAGGACATAGATAGGACAGGAGACAGAATAGGGGTAAGGACAGATAGGACGTAGATAAGGACCTCTACAAGGGAGTAGATAGAATAGAGACAGACCGCAAGGGATAACTTAGAACAGTCATAAGACAGGACTTAGATGGGGACACGGACGTGTCATATCTAGTACACCAGTAGGACCAACCCCGAGGATAGGTCGGGGGACGCTAGTTCACGGGACAACCCAAGGTTGACACGAACAAGACTACTGTAGTACGTGACGAGTGGAACAGCACGAAGTTTTGCTGACCGCACGAAGTTTAGAATGACAAGGGCAGTGAGTGGACTGAGGTTACTCAGACGGGACCCTATAGTCTTCCAGACAGGACGTGTGATTGTTTCCGAGAGCCAATATGTAGTTTACGAGGGTGCATGTTATAGATCGCGAGTGTGAGATTGTATTTGAGTATGTACGGGTTGTTGTGAGGAAAGGCGGCATGTATATTTAGGCAAGCAATTACCGCCTGATTCTGTGTGTGTAAATATAGCAGGTTTGCCTGAAATAAAGTATATAATGTCCATTCACACGTAACGTTTCTTTGAGGTGTGAATGAAGTGGAGAGAGTGCCTGGGTGCAATTTGAGATGTTGACAAGCTGTAGGTGTTACAAGTTCACCCATCACAACCATAAGAAAAGGATAAATAAAATGTTTGTGGCATATCAATTGTAGAGGTGAAATACGGAAATTAACCTATGTAGGAAAGCTACGGGAATATAAGCAGAGAAAGCTTATGTGGAATGTTTGAACCGCTGGGCAACAAATACTAATGTAGTTAGTGGTGTGCTGACGTCGCTCGCAGACATGGGGAAAAGGTTTGGCCATTGTGTTGTAGATACAGGGAAACTGCACCCTAACCCGCACGCCTTGGAACTTTGCACTGGTTTTACAGACACTCGCCCGAGATTTCTGCCATACGCTTCCAACGTACACCGTAGGTACATGGTCATCATAGAAATGAATTGGCAGTTGATCTAGGAGCCGGATGTAGTAGAAATAGTAGTAGTAGGCCTCTTTCAGTCCTGAAGGACTATAAAGTTGTGTTTCTGGGGAAGTACCTGGCAGCACCGCTGGTGAATGTAAAGTCCAATGCGAGAGTGACCATCTCTGTCACAGTTTCCGCATCTGTAAGACGAGGCAGGTCCCGCAGTAAGTGACTGCTTTTTAAGCCTGTGCCGCCTATCCTCAGTTTGTTGGATCAGATTGCGCTCAAAGAGCACCACTCCGTTTCGTACATCTCTACTCCAGGAATATCTGTTGCAACTCTTTCGCACGTGTCTGAGGGTTTTCATATCTTGTTTACACACATCCCTATATTGCATTTGGGGTCTTCCGGTCGGCCTCTGTCCCGTGACTAGTTCTCCGTATAGGAGATCTTTGGGGATACGTTCATCCTCCATTCGAGATACGTTGCCCAGCCACCGGAGGCGTCTCTTCTTGAGGAGAGAGTGCACTGTGGTAATATCAGCTCTTTCAAGCACATGTTTGTTTGTTATGTGGTCTTTCCATGTTATGCCCAGGATACGTCTCAGACATCTCATATGGAAGGAATTCAACTTTCTTTCCTGTCCAGGATTCACACCCATAGAGTAATGTGCTAACAACACAAGCTGTATATACTTGAGCTTCTGTACGCTCTGTTAGTCTATTATTCTCCCAAACTATTTTAGTTAGCCTGGAAAAGGTTGTGGCTGCCTTTCCAATGCATCTGTCGATTTCTGCCTCTAATGAAAGATTATCTGATATTGTCGACCCCAAATACACAAACTCGTTGTCACAGAACTCAGTGGGTCCGCCTCGTGATGTTTCTGCTGAGGAAAGGTCCGGTGAGACATCGGAGATTCGGGTGACGGAAATTTAACAGTAACCAGTAAATTGACTCAACCCGACCCGAATCGTTGCTCGCCCTTTAAGATTAGTCCAGTGGGTTGGTGGCGGAACAGATGTCCGGGCAAGACCGACTGCGCATGTCTGACTGCGCAGTCGATTGTCCCGGAACACCTGATCAGTTGGAGACAAAGGTTGCCGGCAGGCAGTCGACATTTTGGCCTAGTGCTAAGGGAGAGAGAGCCGGACGCCGTGTCTTGACGAGGGTTAAAGACTTCCGACATCATGTCCAGTTGCAGTGACAACGCTTCTCGTCTCCACTGTCGTGCTGTTTGGGTGAAGGTATGTGTACAACCGTTTTCATTAACTAGTGCGGTGTCGGTGATTCAAATTATGAGATTTCGCTAACGCGTGTACTGACCGGCGCGGGAAAGGAGGTCACGTGTGAACAGTGGCAAGCTTGTAGTTTACGACTGTAAAATTAAGCCTGTGGCAAACGCGTGTGTAGCAGCATTGTACTGCTAAGATATTTCATAGGTTAGCAGCGCGTGGCTTATTTACAGCCCCTGTTGATCGGGGAAATCGGGTCCAGGGAAGTGAGACCTATAATTCGAGTTCACACATGGCCAACTTTATATCCTCGAGCGTCGGCGGGGCCAGCGCGGCCGAACCGTTACTCACAGCGCTAACGGAAGTAGATTAAGGAGTCGCTTCGGATATATCGAGTGATATATCGATGAAATCGGGCAAGTGCAACGAATCGACTGCACCGGTCGGCCGAACCCTCCGAGGTCGTTTCAAGGTCGTGCCGGGAGTCGAGCGTCTGATCCCCAGGTGGCCGACCACTGACTTTCTTCTTGGCTTTCCTCACATCTGTCTGGTAATTAGTTCCCTCGATTGAAGGCCAGCTTAATATAGTGGTGTCCTGAGAGGTTGACAGAAGGAGAGGGGACCATTGCGACAGAATTGTTCATATTGAACATGACACCGTTCTAAATGCCCCGACCTGGGACCAGGGAGGGGGGAACGGGGTGTGGATTTCTGCTACAGGGAGATCACCCTGTATATTTATGTGGAGTTCTTGGATGGTGCCTACGGCCTGGTACGACATCAGCGTTGGCGGATAACAGGAAGGAGGTAGTGCCATTAGCCCTCCTTAAGGGTGCTTCTATCTTTAAGTAGGACTAACTCACTAACCACATGTGTTGTCTAGCTATGTTTCAGCAGAGACCCATATCTCCGACACCAACCTTGACCCAGTCCTACGTTCGTCTGTGAAAGAGGATGTAGGTGGACAGCTGCCACTTTGGTTCTAGGTCCAGTCTGTCCTCGACCATTGGAGCAGCCAGTGAAGGAGTGCGGCCCTTATGGGAAGGGTCCACATGTCTGAGTAATGGGGACTTAAGTGTATCTGCTGTGGGTAAGTCTGATTCATGGTGCTCTCACTGAGTATTATCCTCCACAGATTCTATCTTGTTGAGAGCAGAGCCATGATCTGGGGACGAGTCCAGTGATCCGGACTAGGGCGACAGCCGGTGTGAACAGCTGGGAAGTCCACTACCGCAGCGAGCAGTACTTACAATCGAGAGTACGTCTCGGGAGGGGCTCCAGCTAACGCCTCGCCCACTCCACGTCTGATAGCCCAGGTTATGTGTCAGGACAGCACCATATCGCCTTGCTCGTTACTCCAGCGGGGCAAGTATCTGATTGTTGTTAGTGTCCAGGTTGTGACCCTGACTGACTGCCTGCATGCCAAATAATGCTGATGTCTCCGCTACCAAGTGCCTGGTACCCTGTGGTGCCTGATATTGTGGAAGAACTTGTGTCTGTTTTGAACTCTATCTAACGTGACACGTTTCAGTGGGAGAGGTATCTGTGCTGTGATATCTGCGCTATGAGTCAGAGGATCTGCGCGGATTGCATCGACAGTTAGGACTGCTACTACCATTGAGTGAGAGATCATCCTCTTGCTATACCCGCAGTACCATCAGACTTTTCCAGACGCTTCGGAGGAGTGTTCTAGTTCCTCAGCTTCCGAGAGAGTCTTTATCCCTAAGGTGATCCAGACTTCAGGGATGTCATCCACCGAAGGTCCCAAGTACCAGTGAGTCAACTCGCCAGCCATCCTATCCAAGTGGAGAAACCTATACCTGGAGGGAGGCCTGAGAGACTTGGTGAGCGTGTCTGACTTACCCCATAGTGTGACTTGAGGCCCTGACGATGATGACACTTCCTCCAGGAGGCTACTCGATCCTTGCCACGTCTTATCTCCCATAGATACTGCAAGGTCTATCTCGGAATCATTATCATTCTCATTCATCCATTCATCTTGTATAATACACCATATTGTTAACATAGTTAGCTGCCAGAGTTGTGTCATGAGTTCAGGACGAAGTTTGAAAGGGGTAACGTCCCTTGGTTGAGAGTGAGGGAGATAGGATTCCAAGGGTCGAAGGGGTTTGTAGACTGAGGTCCCCTATGTCCCAGGGCTAAAGGTATCCCGTTGTTAAAGTGTGATAGCAGGTTCCCCTCACCCCAGGGAGTGCTACGACATTATTTGGGGGCTCGTCCGGGATCCAAAAGATTCAGCTCTGGTGATTATTGATAGGTGTTAGGACATATCATTCCTATCCTCACTATATAAGTCTATGTAGGTCTTGGGTCCTGTTTCTTTCTTGACGAAGACGGAGTGACTTGTGGTGTGCTGTGTGTTGTGTATAGATTAGAGTTGTGTACTGACTATCTATATATTGCACTTTTGGATATACACTAACACTACTAACACACCCACCCTAACTATGGCCTCTGGCAACCTAAATATGACTGAAGTGCAGGCAACAGGCGAAGGAATGGGCCTGAGAGGTGATGCACTTTTGCAATATATACAAGAGGTGGAAAGAGACTTCCGGCAGGAAGAAAAAGAGAGGAAAAAGCGTGAAGCGGACCTGGAGGATAGAAAGTTAGCCTTGGAGGAAAAGAAGTTAGAAGCTGAGAAAGCAGCTAAAAAGTTAGACGCTGAGCAGGCAGCTAAAAAGTTAGACGCTGAGCAAGCAGCTAAAAAGTTAGACGCTGAGCAAGCAGCTAAAAAGTTAGAAGCTGAGCAAAAGAAGTTCGACTCTGAACAAGAAGCTAGGAGACTTGAGCGAGAGCATGAGTACCGAATGCGGGAACTCGAGCTCAAGGCACAAACCAGTAGAGATACTGAGGGAGCAGTAGGAGGTTCTTCACTCCTTGGTTCACCCACCTTAGGTAGACATGGTTACCAGGCCATGAAGTTTCCTCTTGCAATTTTTGAGGAAGACAAAGAAAAGATAGATCAGTTCCTACAGAAATTCGAGGCAATGTCTGTCGCAATGGGTCTCGATAAAGACAAATGGTGTCTGAAATTATCCCAAGGTTTGCGCGGAACAGCGTTCGAGGTCTATGCCCGTTTACCGGCCGGACACGAGAACGATTACGATGCGTTGAAAGAGGCGTTATTGAAACGGTTCGAAATGACTTCACACACGTACCGGAAGAAGTTTCGGTCTGCGAACCGCGAACCTAGTGAGTTATTCGCCGCGTATAGCCTGCGACTCAAATCCTATTTGCATAAATGGATGGAGTTAGCCGGATTTGCGAAAGACTACGAAAGTCTCGAAGAACTAATGATCGTCGACCAAATGCGAAAGCATATGTCGAAACCGCTAAAAAATTTCTTGGGGGAACAGGGGGCGGAGAGGTTAGACGTCGTGGCAAAATTGGCGGAAAGGTACGTCGTAGTACATGGGGAGGCTAGTGATACCTGTCCCACTAGTACTAAAGGTCAGGACAAGTCTGACAAGAAGAAATTTAAAAGCTCTCAGCAGAAAAAGGTAGAGTCTTCAGAAAGGTCCACAGAAAAAAGTCCAGAGAAGTCAAAAGATGGGAGTAAGAGCCCACCTAAATCTTCCCCGAAGAAGAATTGGAAGGGAAGATGGTGTTCGATTTGCAAAGAGCCCTCGCATAATACGAAGGATTGCAAAGCGAAGGCTAAAAGCTCTCACTTCGCGGCCTGCCTAGTGGAACCAAAGGCGGTTTCCACCGAAAAGGTCGAGGTCGTTAACAGGACTGTGGACCAAGAACGACCACCAGTGGTAGAGCTGGTGGAAGTAAACGGCCAACAGGTGGAGTGTCTCTACGACACTGGCCTGGATGGCGAAGCCGTAATTGCTGCCAGTCTGGTGCGACCAGACCAACTCACGGGGGAGAACATCGAGATACAGCCTGCCATGAAGAGTGCTGTTGCCATGACGTTACCGATAGCCAATGTGGAGATTAGCTCCAGATACGTCACGGGCATCATTCCAGCAGCTGTATTACTCGATCCCCTATATCCCGTGATCCTGGGAAGCAAATATGTATTTCTAGGGGTGCCGAAGGAGCCAATCCACCTAGGCGATATACATAAATGCGACCACGCGGGAAAAGACGAGGCAGATGCAACCAGCTCGGAACCCCTGTTAGGGGATTTGCGCACTGCCCAGAGCGATGACGCAACGCTGTGCCATTGCTACAAGAAGCTGCAGAAAAGTGCTGACCCACCGCAACGGGGCCAGTACTATCTGAAGAATCGGCTGCTCTACCGAAGAGCCGGAAGGGGAAATGACCTGCACGGACAGTTGGTGGTCCCGAAGGACTACCGTCTCCAAATTCTTCAGAGGGGACACGCCATATCCGGTAGTAAACTATCCGGGAGTGGACATATGGGTGTCAGAGCGACGCTGCAGCGAATCTCCGGTCATTATTATTGGCCCGGAATGACTGGCGATATACGCCGGTTAGTAAAGTCTTGCCCAGAGTGCCAGAAGGCTACACCCCAGAATCGGACTAAGACTAGATTAGATCTTAAGGTGGGAGATGGAGCATTATTATGGGGTCCTGGAAGGACCGATATGCTCGAAGTAGGATGGCAAGGACCTTTTCCCGTGATAAGGGTAGTGTCCAAGTCCAACTACGAGATCCGGATCGGGGGAATTTTGAAAATTTTCCATGCAAATCTCCTACGGAAACCCGAGGAGAGGTCCGGAGAAAAATCTCCACACCTGTTGGCGATGGCAGTCGCAGGAAATAAGGTTACAGGTCCAGACGGAGACCAAACAGACCCAGTACTACATAGGGAGGACTATGGGAACGTACGGGGTAGGTCCGATTGTCCACCCAGCGATAGGGGAACCATCATACGTCTGGAAGAGACCCAGGGGGAAGGATTCCCTAGTAACCTAGTTCGGACGGGATGGGTAGCGTCGGGAAAGGCGCGTGAGGCCCGGAACTCCTTTCGATCACCGACTGACCAACCTCGCTGTCGAAAGAGATGGCCGGGGAAGCAACAGTCCAGAGGGGTCTGGAAGACTGCATGGTCCATCGAGGACGATACCGTTGATCCCAAGGCGTGTAGCGTAGGGAAAACGAGCGGTAGTAACGACACCGTTACAAGCGGGATGAGAAGATCCACCTGTATTGCGACCCGTCGCGTACGCGAGTCGAGATTTCGGCCGGCCGAACGTAACAGCTCGAGGGGCGAGCGCGAGTGTCTGTGGTAAGTCTGGGCTTGTTAAAAGTCCCAGCAATGCTTGTATGGGATGGTGTACTCTTTCGGGTACCTTCAGTCCATCGATCTTTGATGGATTTGTCTCCTCCCAGAAGCTCAACGCGCGCTGAATGCGTGGGTTGTTAGTGCTTCAGCCCTACAACATTACAGTTGAATACCTTCTCGGTAAGGAGAATGTTGGGGCTGATTGATTTTCTGTCTAGGCATCCGGTCCCGGAGGAAGAGGTTGAGAGCACTCGGACCGAACCTCCTGAGGAAAAGAGTTGACCCGGTCAACTCTCTTAAGAGAGGGCCTATGTCACAGAACTCAGTGGGTCCGCCTCGTGATGTTTCTGCTGAGGAAAGGTCCGGTGAGACATCGGAGATTCGGGTGACGGAAATTTAACAGTAACCAGTAAATTGACTCAACCCGACCCGAATCGTTGCTCGCCCTTTAAGATTAGTCCAGTAGGTTGGTGGCGGAACAGATGTCCGGGCAAGACCGACTGCGCATGTCTGACTGCGCAGTCGATTGTCCCGGAACACCTGATCAGTTGGAGACAAAGGTTGCCGGCAGGCAGTCGACATTTTGGCCTAGTGCTAAGGGAGAGAGAGCCGGACGCCGTGTCTTGACGAGGGTTAAAGACTTCCGACATCATGTCCAGTTGCAGTGACAACGCTTCTCGTCTCCACTGTCGTGCTGTTTGGGTGAAGGTATGTGTACAACCGTTTTCATTAACTAGTGCGGTGTCGGTGATTCAAATTATGAGATTTCGCTAACGCGTGTACTGACCGGCGCGGGAAAGGAGGTCACGTGTGAACAGTGGCAAGCTTGTAGTTTACGACTGTAAAATTAAGCCTGTGGCAAACGCGTGTGTAGCAGCATTGTACTGCTAAGATATTTCATAGGTTAGCAGCGCGTGGCTTATTTACAGCCCCTGTTGATCGGGGAAATCGGGTCCAGGGAAGTGAGACCTATAATTCGAGTTCACACATGGCCAACTTTATATCCTCGAGCGTCGGCGGGGCCAGCGCGGCCGAACCGTTACTCACAGCGCTAACGGAAGTAGATTAAGGAGTCGCTTCGGATATATCGAGTGATATATCGATGAAATCGGGCAAGTGCAACGAATCGACTGCACCGGTCGGCCGAACCCTCCGAGGTCGTTTCAAGGTCGTGCCGGGAGTCGAGCGTCTGATCCCCAGGTGGCCGACCACTGACTTTCTTCTTGGCTTTCCTCACATCTGTCTGGTAATTAGTTCCCTCGATTGAAGGCCAGCTTAATATAGTGGTGTCCTGAGAGGTTGACAGAAGGAGAGGGGACCATTGCGACAGAATTGTTCATATTGAACATGACACCGTTCTAAATGCCCCGACCTGGGACCAGGGAGGGGGGAACGGGGTGTGGATTTCTGCTACAGGGAGATCACCCTGTATATTTATGTGGAGTTCTTGGATGGTGCCTACGGCCTGGTACGACATCAGCGTTGGCGGATAACAGGAAGGAGGTGAGGGAGTACTGCCATTAGCCCTCCTTAAGGGTGCTTCTATCTTTAAGTAGGACTAACTCACTAACCACATGTGTTGTCTAGCTATGTTTCAGCAGAGACCCATATCTCCGACACCAACCTTGACCCAGTCCTACGTTCGTCTGTGAAAGAGGATGTAGGTGGACAGCTGCCACTTTGGTTCTAGGTCCAGTCTGTCCTCGACCATTGGAGCAGCCAGTGAAGGAGTGCGGCCCTTATGGGAAGGGTCCACATGTCTGAGTAATGGGGACTTAAGTGTATCTGCTGTGGGTAAGTCTGATTCATGGTGCTCTCACTGAGTATTATCCTCCACAGATTCTATCTTGTTGAGAGCAGAGCCATGATCTGGGGACGAGTCCAGTGATCCGGACTAGGGCGACAGCCGGTGTGAACAGCTGGGAAGTCCACTACCGCAGCGAGCAGTACTTACAATCGAGAGTACGTCTCGGGAGGGGCTCCAGCTAACGCCTCGCCCACTCCACGTCTGATAGCCCAGGTTATGTGTCAGGACAGCACCATATCGCCTTGTTCGTTACTCCAGCGGGGCAAGTATCTGATTGTTGTTAGTGTCCAGGTTGTGACCCTGACTGACTGCCTGCATGCCAAATAATGCTGATGTCTCCGCTACCAAGTGCCTGGTACCCTGTGGTGCCTGATATTGTGGAAGAACTTGTGTCTGTTTTGAACTCTATCTAACGTGACACGTTTCAGCGGGAGAGGTATCTGTGCTGTGATATCTGCGCTATGAGTCAGAGGATCTGCGCGGATTGCATCGACAGTTAGGACTGCTACTACCATTGAGTGAGAGATCATCCTCTTGCTATACCCGCAGTACCATCAGACTTTTCCAGACGCTTCGGAGGAGTGTTCTAGTTCCTCAGCTTCCGAGAGAGTCTTTATCCCTAAGGTGATCCAGACTTCAGGGATGTCATCCACCGAAGGTCCCAAGTACCAGTGAGTCAACTCGCCAGCCATCCTATCCAAGTGGAGAAACCTATACCTGGAGGGAGGCCTGAGAGACTTGGTGAGCGTGTCTGACTTACCCCATAGTGTGACTTGAGGCCCTGACGATGATGACACTTCCTCCAGGAGGCTACTCGATCCTTGCCACGTCTTATCTCCCATAGATACTGCAAGGTCTATCTCGGAATCATTATCATTCTCATTCATCCATTCATCTTGTATAATACACCATATTGTTAACATAGTTAGCTGCCAGAGTTGTGTCATGAGTTCAGGACGAAGTTTGAAAGGGGTAACGTCCCTTGGTTGAGAGTGAGGGAGATAGGATTCCAAGGGTCGAAGGGGTTTGTAGACTGAGGTCCCCTATGTCCCAGGGCTAAAGGTATCCCGTTGTTAAAGTGTGATAGCAGGTTCCCCTCACCCCAGGGAGTGCTACGACACTCGTGGACGACCTTCAATTCGTAATTATAAATTTTGATTGACGGAGGCGCACCAGCATCTTGTTCCATCACCTGTGTTTTATTTAGGCTGATGGTGAGCTCAAAGTCTTTGCAGGCGGCTGCAAAACATCTATAAACCGTTGGAAATCTTCTGCTGTATGAGCAGTCAGTGCTGCATCATCTGCAAAAAGTAGTTCTCTTATGCATCTTGATCTTATTTTGGTCTTTGCCTTGAGTCTTGATGGGTTAACAAGTTTGCCATCAGATCTTGTATGGAGGTATATGCCTTCAGTGGCAGTCCCAAATGCCTGCCTTAAGAGAACGGCGAAGAAGATACCAAAAAGTGTTGGAGCAAGCACGCAGCCCTGCTTTACTCCACTGCTGATGCTGAATGACTGGGATGTTGAGCTGTCAAATAAAATTGTCCCCTGCTGTCAGGGACCCAATATCCCGAATAGCGAGTGATAGACAGGAGACAGGTCACTGCAGGATAACAGGGCAGGTAGCCAGGCGGAGCAGGGTCACGGTCACAGAGTGCAGGTATACTGATAAACAGGCTAAGGCCCGTGGTCACCGCACCACACCGAACCACACGGGACTCACGGACTGTGAGCAGCCGTGAACTGGCCAAACTTACCTGTTTTGGTCACACGGGTTCAGGACATCGAGACGGACAGACATAGGGCAGTGGTTGTGTTTAGTGAGCGTTGTGATATGATAGTAGAATTGATGGCGCGACTGAGTTATGAAGCGAACTATGTTTGAGTTGGGACGTGTGCGTTGAGAGACAGTGTGAGATCTATGATATGCCATTATGTTAGTTAGTTAGTTAGTCGACAGATCATCCTCGTTGCACATCGGACCATTCAGTCCATAAGTGCTCGGATCCCCTCCTCAGCAAATCCCGCGGCGTGTAGCGGCTAACGACGCCAGTTCTGTGTTGGTTTATCAATCTTCTTTGGCTTCCTGCGTAGTGTTCTTGTTTGGCCACCCCTCTTTTAATTTGCTGCTCTCGCAGTCTGGCCATTGTTGTAGATTCACAGTCATCACTTGGTTCTTGCAAAAGTCTCACTTCTCGTAGAGCATTCAGAATGTCAGCCTGGTCCATGGCGCGTCCGCCCTCAACAGTAGCCTCACCTGCGAGCTTGTCAGCCCGCTCATTTCCTTGTACTCCCGCATGCCCTGGCACGAAGATGAAACTAATCTTTGCCAGCCGAGACCGCTTCAGAGGCAGCAACCATTCTCTTCGGATCGACCCCTCCTCTATCCTCTTGATCATGTTCATTGAGTCGCTAAGGAAACAAGCCCTAGTGAATGTCTGTGTCTCGAGCCATGTTATTGCTTTACTTACTGCCATGACTTCCATGGTCAGGCTACTTGTGGTTTCAGTGAAAGCACCAGAGTCCTCCTTCACAATTCTCCCTCCGGCCCGAGCTGTAAAGGCCCATGAGCTTCTCACATGTCGGATGACCGACCCATCTGTGTAGATGACCGCGTCACTGTCTAGCGAATTCTCGAAAATCAACGCTTGTACTTCAGCCTCAACAGCAGCCGGGTTTTCTTGTCTGCATTTTCTATCTAGTTGGATGCAAACTGAAAAGGATGTGCAGAAGTCTGTTGGCACTTGCACCCACTCCTCGCCAGGTTCTAAGTCCTCAAGTGAACACACCTGTTGAAGAATGTCCTCGGCTTGACCCATCCACGACCGTCCTCTTTTTAACCTGCTGCCCTTCACCTTCCTAATTTCACTATGCAGTGGATGCTGTGTGTTTGCGTTAATTCTGAGGTAGGCGCGTGCCCTGCAAACTTGCATTCTCTCTTCAATGGTTGGAAAATCAAGAAGGTAGCGCATCGCCCTGCATGCTGTATCTCTTGTACATCCAAGAATAATGCGCATAGCTTCATTCTGTATCCTTTCAATCCTTTCTATCTGCTTATGGCTGACAGTCAGGATTGCCATTGCATACTCCAAAACAGACATGACCAGCCCCTCGTACAGAAGACATAGATGGCGCTGCTCACAGTTTGCTGCCGCCATCACCCGCATCGCTGCCAAACCCCGCTTGGCCTTTGTTATCACCTGGTCTATGTGCACATTATAAGCAAGGCTTCGATCAAACCGTATCCCCAGGTAATTCATTGCCTGCGTTCTTTCCACCATCTCTGAACACAGCATTACAGTTGGTGTTGGATTGTTGACAATATGATTATTCAACGAGAACCAAGTCACTGTTGCCTTTGTTGGGTTGACCATTGCCCCAGCTTCATCACACCAAGTACTTATGCGATTGAGTTCGGTTTGTAGCTCCACAGCAACCTCCTCTCTATCCTTACCCTGACGATACACTAAAACATCATCGGCATATGACAATGTCCTGCCAGGTCCAGTGATCTGCTCACTGGTGATTCTCACTGTGTAGGCGTTGAACAGTACCGGAGATAATGGTGATCCCTGTGGTAGGCCAGGATATATTGTTGTTGGTTCCGAAGTCCAACTGCCACATCTAAAAACTACTTTCCGTTGGAAGAGAGCTGCAGCGATCCAACTAAGGAGGAATGGACTTACGTTTAGTTCAAGAAGCTGAAACATTAAAAAATCCAGTGGTACTCTGTTGTATGCGTCCTCAAGATCAATCGCTGCAGCAACGGTTTCAGTGCCTGAGTGGAAACCTTCATAGACATCATGGGCAAAGACTGCTGCATTGGTCCAGGTTTCTCTTTTTGGACGGTACCCACCCAGGGTATGTGGGAAAACACCTTGCCTCTCTAGTTGGCTTGATATTTTCCTGGCAATTACCTTCTCCAGCAGCTTGCCTATTGTATTCTGCATGGTTATAATTCGATATCCCTGAATTTTCTTGTGGTCTTTGTCAGGCTTCGGCAAGGGAATCAGATAGCTGTGTAACCATTCCTCCTTGATGCTAGCACTCCCTATACTGTTGTTGTACATGTCTGCTAGTTTCTCTAGCTCATTGTCGGTACACCTATTTATGTCGTCGTATCTTATGCCATCAGGACCTGGAGCACTGTTTTTTGATCGTCGAAGCACAGCCTTGATTTCTTGCACTGTCACTGTGTCTTCATCCGAAGTGTTCTGGGCCTTGCATCTGTCTGAGGTGACCTCCTTGGCCAGATTCCGGCCTCCCATGTCTGTCTGGTTGCTCTGCTCAAGGTAGCGTTCAAAGAGGGCTTTGCCCTTGTCCTCGTCAGTCCTCTGCTAGATGAGGTCAGCACCTTGGAAGTCAGAAATGCTCTTATTCTTGACTACACCACTCATGCTTTTATGTAGTCGCCAGAACAATTTCAGTGACTTGTCTGTGCTTACTCTTTGACACACCTCTGCCCATTTTTCGCTTTTAACCACCGTGACCAGTTTTTTGAAATAGCTTACTTTTGTGTGCATCTCTCTTTCTAAGTGCAAGCAGGGACTAGGATGACCAGCTCTGTTCTTCTTGGCATTTTGCCATCTCCTTACAGCACTACGCTTATCCACCCAAGCCTTCTCCACCTCGAAACTCCACCACGGTGGCTGCTCCCAGCTTTTTTTCCTTTTCTTCCTGCCCTGAAACGTTCTGCGCTTGTCACGTCTTATTTTACTCACCACATCTTGCCCTGTACTGTCATACTGGAACGTCTTTACCTTTAGCTTGTGCTGCCTGGTTCTGCCTTTCTCCACCAATATGCTGCATGGGTGGTGGTCGCTGCCATGGTGTCCTAGGACACCCCATCTACACACTGCAGTGAGTGAAGGTGAAACTAGCGCCAGATCAATAGCACTGTCCTCATCGCCTGGACGGCTTGCTGTCCTGGTGACACAGCCACTGTTGATACAAACCAGGTCGATGGTTTCCAGTGCAGTCTCGAGCTCCTCCCCTTGTGTATTGGAGGAAGTGTTTCCCCATGATCTGCCTTTAGCGTTGAAGTCACCACAGAAAATAACATTTCTCTCGTGGCCTAATATGCCACTTAAGCACTGCCACTTCTGGGCGTCCACACTCGCATTGCGGGCATAAACATTAACCAACACGAATGGCATTATATTGTGTAATATCCCATGAACGATTATAATATTGTTATGATGTTTTGGTACGAGTTGCGTGTTGCCAAGAGTGAGTTTGCACATGTGAATAGTCCTGTTTAATAAACGGTTCGAAACTATCATTGCCGTGCGTGTAAGTGCAGTTATTGAACGCATGCAATTGTTTCCTCTCTGTCCTGAAATGCGAGCCAGAATTATGTTTAAGTAAGACTATGACACCTACATGTTTTCGTGAAATGATTTCACGAGACTAAGAAGGGTGGGTGGACATCCTATCTTTTCAAGGACCTTAAAATAAGGTTTCTGCTCACGAGGTCAAATGCCTTTGTGAGGTCGATGAAGGCAATATATAATGGCTTCCTCTGTTCTCTGCACTTCTCTTGGAGCTGCCGGAGTGAGAAAATCATATCGATGGTGGACCTGTTGGGTCTAAATCTGCACTGTGATTCGGGGTAGATTCTTTCAGCAAGAATGTGTAACCTTTTATGGATAACCCGAGCAAAAATCTAGCCTGTAATGCTGAGTAGGGAAATTCTGTTGTTGCAGTCACTTCTGTCGCCTTTATTTTTATAAAGGGTAACAATGTTTGCGTCTTTCATATCTTGTGGTACTGATTTTTCTTTCTAGCAGAGATGAAGTATTGCATACAGTTCTGGGATGATTATTTCTTTGCTACATTTTAAAATTTCATGTAGAATACTATCTTTTCCTATTACCTAGCCGGATTTGAGAGTGTCTAGTGCTTCGCTGATTTCTGTGAGGCAAGGTTCGTTATTCAGGGTATGCATGGTGGACTGTTGATCAATGGCTTCCAGAGCTTCTTCTCCGACAGTGTTCTCCACTGAGTATAGCTCTGAGTAGTGTTCCACCCAGCGATCTGTCAGGAACCCAATATTAACTAACCCAATATATCACTCTTGCGGGACAGGAGTTAGCGGAGGACAGCTCACGACAGGCGATCAAGACAGGCAGCCTGGTGTTACCGAGCACAGGTCAACGACGACCTAGTTGAAGCCCTGTGGTCATCGTGTCACGTTACACTGCACGGGCGACACGAGCTGTGAGAAGTAAAGGACTGACCAAATATACCTGTGAGGCAGACGGGTGTAGGACTTCGATACGGACGGACAGAGAGGGCTATACTTGTGTTTCATGATCGTTGTGAGATGGCTGTAATGACGGATGACATGACTGACTGGTAGAGTGAGATGTGCTTGTGCTGAGACAGTGAGAGAGCTATTTTGTATTATCCCATTATAAGATGTATGATGCATGTATATACTGCTGTGATAATGTACGAGTTGCGCATAGTTATGAGCGCAACTTTCACGAATGTACTCACTGTAAATACAGAACGTGAATAAACGGGTTTTCTTCACGTTACTGTGTGTGAGAGCGTAATCATTGAACGTGTGTGATTGTTTCGCACCTGTTCTGGAGAGCGAGCCGAATGTTAGTATAATTAAGTCCATTTGTTTCGCTCGATCTTTTATGATCACCCCCTCTGTTGATCGTAAAGAGGCCATCTTATTTTTTGATGGACCGACAGCTTGCTTGATGCCCTCGTACATTCCTTTTATATTTCCAGTGTCTGCACAAGTTTGTATTTGAGCAGAGAGCTGTAGCCAGTACCAGTTCGCACATCTTCTTGCCATCTGTTGTACTCTATTTCTGGCCGTTCGCAATGTCTGCAGTGTTTTCTCTGAATGTGATGTTTTATACATTGAGAATACATGTCTCTTTATCTCCAGGACTAGGAGCATCTCTTCATATAAACACGTTAAAACCCAGCGCGACGCGGTCTGCTGCCAAATCGGTCGCAGCTGTGTATCGAACTCGGGTAAGCGGGCTCACGAATTGCGTCCGTAAAACCTTAGCCATGGAGACCGTCATATTGTGTATTCATTCATTCATTCATTCATTCATTTATTCATTCATTCAGTAGCATGCCCTTTGCAGAACCTCGCTCCCATAACAACCTTCTGGAAAATCTCTCGATCATAAGCAAGATGCCCTGCGTCCGATACACCCATCTGGAGATCATCCGCCACATCCTGCACCCATCTTCTATTTGGCGTTTCTCTTCCTCTCTTCCCAGGCATATACCCCTCCATTATTGTTCTCTCCAAACTTTTTGTGACGTTTCAAGTGCCCAAAATATTTCAATTTTCTTTGTTTTATCGTCTTTAATAGCCAACCTTCTTCAATATTCAGCTCTTGAAGTATGGATGCGTTTGTTCTTTTCTTTACCCAAGATATTCTTAGAACTCGTCTATAACATTTATATTCAAAGTCATTTATGCTCTGTTCAGCTTGTTTAGTAAGTGTCCAGGTCTCACAGGCGTATTTTGCAATGGGGAAGATGCATGCTCTTAAATATCTAATTTTTGTAGTTCTGTCTCTCCCACTCAATAATTTATTCAGTTGTTTTAGTCTTTGAAGAGCAACTGATATCCGTCGTTTAATTTCTTTCATTGTGTCACCGGTGTTGGTAATCAATGACCCAAGATAGTCAACATGTTCCACCACCTCCAATTTCTCCTCATTAACATATATTTCTGTCTCCATAGTAGTTTTATCTGTATGTATTATCTTTGTGTTTGCTATGTTAAGATATAAGTTGTGATTTTCACTATTCAATTGGATTGAGGCTATTAGGTTTTCTATACCATTCCGTGTTGTGGATAGCGATACTGTATCATCAGCATACCGAATCTCTGGTATGTCAAGACCACCGATATTTAGGGCTTCATATTTATTTATATCACCTCTAACATTTCTCATTATATTTTCGGCGTACAGGTTAAACAAATAGGGGGACAGCAGACATCCCAGACGGACTCCTTGCTTGATGTCAAACCAGTCTGATGTCTCGCCATCTATTCTAACCGCTGCTTGTTGTTCTAGATAGAGCATTCTAATGAGTTGTATTACATGTGGTGGAAAGCCCATATTCCACATGATTTCCCAAAGTTTTTGATGTTGTACACAGTCAAATGCCTTTGAATAATCCACAAAACATAAGATTAGGTTTACATTATATACTCTGCAATTCTCTATTATTAAACACATGTTGAGAATGTAATCTCTTGTTCCTCTTCCTTGTCTAAATCCAGCTTGAACCACGTTAATTTCTTCTGTCATTTTCTTACGAAGTCTTCCCATTATGATTATTAATAGAATCTTACCTGCATGACTGATCAGGGCAACAGTTCTATAGTTCGTGCATAATATGTGTTATGTTTGAAGAATCAGGAACGAAGAAGAAGTTCATAGTGGTTTACTATATGACAGGGGGAAGAGTTGCAAATAGAATATTTGCCTAAAATAGAGTTAGTATGGGAGGTAAGGAGAGAAGATGTAGGATAAAAGGGGTTAGGAATAAAGACTTTTGAAGAAGAAAAGTCTTTTTAAAACATAGGGAGGTGTAGCAGAATGAGTGTATTATTAGTATCAGCTAGGTGTGCAAGTCTACAGCACGCTTGAGCATCAATATAGAACAGCTAGAAGGATGCTCAAGTCGTGACGTAGCTGGTTGTTGGGGCAGTGAGAGAACACCAAGGGCGAAAGAAGTTGACATCACGATTGAATTGTACTAGGATTTTGTATCAGCCACTATATTCAAATAAAGCCTGATTTATATTAACCCAGCAGAACTTGTTAGTCCTCTCTGTGCACGCAGTGTTACACTAGATTGCTGGATAAAATCAGGCATGTGATTTGGGAACCACAGACATTCATTGGTTATCATGTTCCACAGACTGGCGTGGTGGCATTCTTTTCAAATCTCCTTTGAGGTAAGGATGTTATTTGAGGGGCGCTAGCTCTCTATGAACTCAAGCGTAATTCATACACGCCACTTTAAGTAGCACTGGACTGAAGTTTGCGTGTGGATTAGCTTTCCGTATTACCAGTCTCCCTCACCATCTACCCTCACCCACTCTGACTTCAGAGTTACTTATATTTTACGTACCCAACCCAAGGACGAGAAGTTAAGATTTGAGTCCAACTGTCCGGTGTAAGTGTTGAACCCACTATCTGTGCATCAGCACACCAGAATGAGCAGACGTATCCATTCGGCCCCGCCGACCACTGACAAGAATGTTGACCTGCAAACTCAGGTCCACTTAGCCTAGACAAGAGGGTACCGGAAAAGTCCAGGGAATGAAAGTCGGGCAGCATGATATTGACATCAGCCACTAGGGCTGATCGGGCTCTAAATGTGGAGTTAGCACCATATACCCAATTATCTTCAGGGCGTGAAAAGGGGCTCTTCACTTTTAAATTTTAAAGGTGTGTGATTTAGAGTCAATTATTTAGTTCCTGACTGAAATATTGACTTAGCGATATCTGTCAACATTTGAATAAATTACTAAATCCTTTATTTTTTAAGAAATTGTGACACATGAATCAAGGCACAATAAAAACAATGTAAACCTAAAACACCTTCAGTGTTACTTGAAAATTATTGTCACTGAGCGTTGGGCAAACCCATAAATGTTCAGTCTTCTTTAGCTGGTGATAATACACGGTGTATTTTAAATAGCTGTTGGGTGTTTGAAAATATTGCCGTTCCAAGTTTTGTATTTACCTTTTATGTTGCATGAACTCCACACAGGGTGAATACAACACTTGGAACGGCAATATTTTCAAAAACCCCACAGTCATTAAAAGTACACCCTATGCATGCCTATGATGACTGTTTATAAGTAACTAAAGGAGGCTTTTCCACGCCTTGAGGCTTATTGAGTAGAAGGTGCTAGTCTCATATGTTTAGACCAATGGATACTCCAGGCTGGAAGAGGTCTGTATCATGCCGGCCGATTGTACTTCCATAGACATCTCCTGGTAGCTATTTTAGCCCTGATCCACCTGGGAAGTCCCCAAATCAAGGACGAGAAGTCAACATTTTAGTCCAGCTTAACTGTGTAGGGGTTGAACCCACTACCTTGGCATCAGCTCAACAGAGGTTTCAGGGCAAGTACTCTAACTATTCGGCCACGCTGACCTCCAGATGTGAATATGGCCCTTGACCCTTAGGCTGGCATGCAAGCATCCTAACTACTACGCAACCTTGACTCCATGTTTGTGTCCAGGGTGCACTGCTTAATCCAGATCCACAGAAAATTTTATTACATACTCCTTTTCATAGCTCACATCTACAATTCCACCTATAGAAACATGTACATATCCTCTTCTAGAGACATTTATAATTCCACCTCTAGAGACATTACAATTCCATCTGTAGACACATTAACAATCCACCTCTAGAGACATTTACAATTCCATCTATAGACACATTTACAATTCCACCCTAAGAGACATTGACAATTAAATTTATAGACACATTTACAATTTTACATCTAGACACTTTTACAATTCCACCTACAGACACATTTACAATACCACCTCTAGTAACATTTACAGCTATAGATAAATTTACAATTCCCCTTCTTGACACATTTACAATTCCACCTCTCGACACATTTACAATTCTACCTCCAGAGACATTTACCATTCAACCACAAGACACATTAACAATTCCACCTCTAGAGACATTTACAATTCCACCTTTAGAGACATTTAACATTCCACCTATAGAAACATCTACAATTCCACATCTAGCCATATTTACAATTCCACCTATAGACACATTTACAATTCCACCTCTAGAGACATTTATAATTCCACCTCTAGAGACATTTACAATCCCAGCTCTAGACACATTTACAATTCCATCTCTAGAGACATTTACAATTCCACCTCTAGACACATTTACAATTCCACCTCTAGACACATGTACAATTCCACAGAATATTATTTTTTTTAAATAAAAAAAAAATAAAAAACACGAACAACCACTGCAGCTGATCCTCCTCCTGGAACGTCAAGCATTCTTTGCCCACATTGGCAAAGAACATTTCGAGCCGAAATAGGCCTTACCAGCCATCTTAGAACTCACGGCTCCATACTTTCAAACCCCACTGGGTAAAATGAATGGTCATCATCATTCTTGATGGACAAACAATAACACACTTTCATTAGGCGAAATATTGTCTTTATGTTGATATTTATGTTTTCTATAATAATGCCCTCTGGTCTCATATATACCTGACATGTTAATATTCAGTCTTCTCATATCTTTGTTAATGTTATCACCATGGTCTGACAAGAATGAGAGCGAGGAGTGACGAGGGGATCTGGCCGACGCTCGACGTTCAGAGGAAAGGCGAGACGGACATATAATCAGATTGCTACTGGTACTATTGGTGTTGGAACTCTTCGCTGTCTGCTGAGGATGGGGACGAAGCGTTTATGGGAATGCCCCGAATGCTGTGATGTCGGTTCCTAAATCAATCAATCAATCAATCAATCAAGATGTCCCGCGTCCGATACACCCATCTGGAGATCATCCACTAAAATCAATTGGCAATCATTCTACAAAACCAAGTCAATAAAAAAAATACTATAACCTATTATATATATTCAATCAGCATTGGTCTCTTATACTAACCAATGAAATACATATCTATTCCCTCAAGTCATGCCTATTCCGTTATTCTTATAACAGATAAAACAAAACAACTCAATGCCAAGCATTACCCCAAAATATCTATATATATATATATATATATATATATATATATATATATATATATATATATATATATATATATATATATATATATATATATCTGTTACCTACAGACCAATTCCTAACTTAGAACAATATCTGTTCTCTCAACAAATGTCATTAATTAATAAATGACCCTCAATCATTGACTCTCTCCCCTCACAATATTCTATCTTTTACCAGACTAACTCCTAACACATCACAATATCTGGAATATCACCCTAACCAACCGCTGTAAACTGCAGCTCAAATCACTTCACTTACTACTATTGTGGCGGCTATCCCCGTACACTACAACTCATCTCTCTACTAAAGGAAACCGTACTTCGACACACCAATTGTTTCCCTTGGATTTATACCAAGTATTACCACAACTTCTTAGCATTATTACCGTTAAGTACGGTATCTCCACCCTCCTACGACCAGCAAAAATTTTTGTCTATTTACTATAGACCTCTCACCAATACATCTAACTACTGTACCAACAACTAATTCTACTTTTAAGTTTCTCGTCTACCCGACGCAAGTAATATTTCATTCTCCTGCATCAGTACTTTCTAACATCTCACCACAACAACTCTAAGCTATCCTCGAGTCTCTCCTAGCGTTCTTACACCGCGATGATAGTTAGACTAGTCACACTTATCGGAACATGTTCTCTAACATTCATTTATCTAATCTTGTTTACCTCCGTATCTTTCACTCCTCTTCCTATTTATCGGGATTCTTACAGAACAGCAACCCATACCACTTATAACTGACAACGGACCTCACTTTCCTCATTTCTCAGTATCAGGCATTCATACTTCAACATGTCCCTGTCAACAATACTAAACATATTTTATGAAACGTCATTCAGAATGTTAACTCTCTTTCTGTCAACCTGTCATACAACTTCCATAAATTTCGTCCAAGATCACACATTCCAACCAAAAGACATCACACCTTTCTAATCACCTACTTTAACAATTTAGCACAAGCAAAACAGAGGCAACGACTATAACCAAAGAAGAACAAACAACAACCATTCAGCTAAACGAACATTTCTCGAAACAATTAAAGAGTCTCAAGTGCCTAGGAAGTATAATATCATCAAATGGCAAACCAGAAGATGATATTGACAACAGTTGTAATAAGGCTATTCAACTCTCTGAACAATTGGACAACCATGTATCAACAACTACCAAGCCTAAGTGTGTCGGTCACTTCTACCCACATTGATACCTGACGACGTTTCAAAACCTCACTCCTGCTTCACTCAGCGTGACGAACACCTGTTTGTCTACACTTATACTCACGCACGGACTAAACGCCTCGTACATGCATGCTGTACTTATCACTTGCCATCTTCCTATCCATTCTCGACGCACATATGTTTGTCTTATTTCTACTTTTCTCAATCATTCACTCGTTTTCACAGAATCTATATATTATCTCTCGCAAACTATATCTCTTTTACACACTAACCAGCACTATCAACGATCTCTCAAAACAAACCTCATTCCGCTGAGCCACTAACCTCGTACTATCATTCTATACTTCTCCACACAACAACTTTCTCAGATTTAATCAGCTCTTCTTTCTCCGCAAGCATGACGTAATTACTTCATCCCCCTCACCAAGAACTCGTATTCTTCAAGCATCAACTTCTACAGTCTTTTACTCTTAATATTCCCGCGTTCAACTGGCTATTTTACACATGATACTCAATTTCTCCTCAATCTATATCTCCTCATCAGACACTCTCGGTTCAGCTGTCAACAATACTATACTTACTTCTCAAACTACCAAGCGAAACTATCTCAGACATCACGTCATAGCTCTGAGTCGAACCATCCACTCTAGTACGAGCATTCATACTTAGTTTATCTCTCTCTCTACTAATTATGTGCTGAATCTACTCTACTTTAATTACTCCAGCTATACATCACTCAACGTGATCGACTCTCTGTATCTATCCATTCCGGACAAGGAACATTTCAATTTCTACCTTGTTTACTCTCCCTACACCGCAACCAAATACAAGATATTCTGTATCACGTATCCACGTAGAATATCATTTGCCGTGACTCTCTATCCTCAACAACACTATTGCCTACTCTGTACCATGTGATTCTACACCAAAAAAAAATTCATCTGCCTACTTTAGACAGCCCATATGTATTTGCTCAAACCGCAATTCTTCTCATAATCCAAAACAATGCTATATGTCCTTCGTCACCCAAAGAATTTTAACAGCCATAAAGCGCATCCAAGCCAAGTATTTCATTGTCCCTTAATACATTCGTACGTCTTTTTTCAATTATGTCATCTTCACTATCTGTTGTTAATCTGTTGTTAAAGTACTCAGGTCTTAAGGTCATATATTCTTCTAATTTTCTTAAGTTCTTCTTTCGCCCTTGGTGTTCTCTCACTGCCCCAACAACAAGCTACGTCACGACTTGAGCATCCTTCTAGCTGTTCTATATTGATGCTCAAGCGTGCTGTAGACTTGCACACCTAGCTGATACTAATAACACACTCATTCTGCTACACTAGTTCAGATATATACACATTCTAGTGCAGATATATACACATTGTAGATATATACACATTCTAGTGCAGATATATACACATTCTAGATATATACACATTCTAGATATATATACATTCTAGTCCAGATATATACACATTCTAGATATATACACATTATAGATATATACACATTCTAGTCCAGATATATACACATTGTAGATATATACACATTCTAGTGCAGATATATACACATTGTAGATATATACACATTCTAGTCCAGATATATACACATTGTAGATATATACACATTCTAGTGCAGATATCAATAGCCTTTGTGAGGTCGATGAAGGCAATAAACAGTGGTTGATTCTGTTCACGGCATTTTTCTTGCATTTGTCGCAATGAGAATATCATATCAGTGGTAGACCGGTTCTGTCGAAAGCCACACTGTGATTCGGGGTAGACTTGATCTCCTAGGACTTGAAGTCTGCGCAGAACAATTCTGGCAAATACTTTTCCAACAATACACAAAAGTGAGATACCCCTATAGTTGTTGCAGTCGCTCCGATCGCCCTTGTTCTTGTATAGTGTTATGATGCTTGAATCTTTGAAATCCTGTGGGACTTGTCCTTTACGCCAGCATAACTCTATTGGCTTGTGGATCTGTATAGTGAGTGTGTCTTGTCCACTCCTGATAACCTCTATTGGAATCCCATCCTTACCTGGAGCCTTGCCAGATGCAGGTTCATTTATAGCACACTTAACTTCTGTTAAGGTGGGAAGTGTGTCCAGGTGGTCAAGAGTTGGTAGAGCCTCTATGGCGTTGAGGGCATCATCCGCTAGTTTGGTCTCACTTGAGTAAAGCTCCAAATAGTGCTCTACCCATCTGTCCATCTGCCGTTTCTTGTCAGTGATGATTTCTCCAGTCAAGGTTTTCAATGGTGCACTTCTTTTGATCACTGGACAACAGGCTTTCTTTATTCCTTCATACATGCTTCTTATGTCTCCCTTATCACTTGCGATTTGAATGGACTCACATAACTTGATCCAATAATCATTTGCACACTGCCTGGCAGCCTTTTGCACATCCTTCCTAGCTTGCCTTAGCTCACTCAGAGTGTTACGCGTTGGTCTTTCCTTGTTTCTAAAGAGAGCTTTCTTCTTCTTATCAATCAAGGGCTGCAGAGTCTCGCTGTTGGCCGCAAACCAGTCCTGCCTCTTATGATCCACAGTGCCGTAAACCCCTACGGCAGTTTTATAAAGAGTTTCCTTAATTTGATTTGGTCAGTCGTGAGGGTCTGTTCAAGGCACTAAAGAAGATTGGCTGCCCACCAACTCTTCTGTCCATTGTGGAATCGTTCCACACAGGCATGAAGGGTATAATCAAGTTTGATGGTGCAACTTCTGAAGAATTTGAAATCAAGAGTGGAGTTAAGCAAGGTTGTGTACTAGCTCCCACCCTCTTTGGAATATACTTTTCACTTCTACTGAAATATGCATTTCGTGATCAGGATGGTGGTATATACATTCACTCACGCTCAGATGGCGGCCTCTACAATGCTCAGAGATTGAAGGCTAAGACCAAAATTAGGAGGGTACTGATCAGAGAGTTGCTTTTTGCAGATGATGCTGCAGTTACGACCCACTCTGAGGAAGAATTGCAATGTCTACTATCTGCATTCTCCAATGCTTGTTCTGAATTTGGTTTAACAATTAGCAAAAAGAAGACACAGATTATGTCACAAGGTGCACATGGAGTACCATCAATCTTTATTGACGACGCCGAACTAGAGATAGTAGACCATTTTACATATCTAGGATCAGTGGTAAATAGCAAATTATCCCTAGATCAGGAAATCAACATCCGAATTGGTAAGGCAGCAACAACAATGAACAGGTTAAGAAAAAGAGTCTGGGAGAACAGGAAGCTTACTGCCAAAATAAAAGTCCTTGTCCATCAAGCCTGTGTCCTTAGTACTCTTCTCTATGGCAGTGAAACCTGGACAACTTACTCACACCAAGAGAACAATTTAAACAGCTTTCATATGCGGTGTCTGCGAAGAATTCTTGGTATTAAGTGGCAAGACAAAATCACAAATACTGAAGTATTGGAAAGATCAGGTTGTGTGACAGTTTATTCCATGCTCAGTCTTCGTAGACTTAGATGGATAGGACATCTTAGGAGGATGGATGATGGTAGAATACCAAAGGATATCTTTTTTGGTGAATTACAGATGGGTAAGAGATCTCAGGGTCGGCCTCTACTACGATACAAAGATGTGTGTAAGCGGGACATGATTGATACAGGCATTGATAATGCACATTGGGAGCAAGTCGCCGCTGAACGTGTTGCATGGAGGGCAAATATCAGAAATGGAATAAAGTCAAAGGAGAAAATTATTGCAGAAAAGTCACACACCAAGCGTTTGAGACGTAAGATGGTGCATGATGGTGGAAATGACCACGTGTTCAGATGCACCCACTGTGAACGGACATTCACAGCGCAAATTGGCCGTCACACTCGCTACCGCCATAGTTAAAAGTTATTATGCCTTTTTATAGCACAAACTATCGTCTGTCAAGACGGCAAAGTGCCAATGTAGTGCAGATATATACACATTGTAGATATATACACATTCTAGATATATACACATTCTAGATATATACACATTCTAGATATATACACATTCTAGTCCAGATATATACACATTCTAGATATATACACATTCTAGTCAAGATATATACACATTGTAGATATATACACATTGTAGATATATACACATTCTAGTCCAGATATATACACATTGTAGATATATAAACATTCTAGTGCAGATATATACACATTCTAGATATATACACATTCTAGTCAAGATATATACACATTGTAGATATATACACATTGTAGATATATACACATTCTAGTCCAGATATATACACATTGTAGATATATACACATTCTAGTGCAGATATATACACATTGTAGATATATACACATTGTAGATATATACAGATTCTAGATATATACACATTCTAGTCCAGATATATACACATTCTAGATATATACACATTCTAGTCCAGATATATACACATTGTAGATATATACACATTCTAGATATATACACATTCTAGTCCAGATATATACACATTCTAGTCCAGATATGCCGGTCTCTCTGGCCGAGGGTTACAACACTTTCTCCGTAATCCCGTTTATCACGCAGTCTCGTAGCGGGTGAGAACTGGAAGCGGTTCTACCCCCCGCTGGTGACTTGCGGGATAACTGAGCCGGCCGCTCAAAAAGCAATGGCAAACTACTGAGCATAATTTTGCTAAGAAATCAACAGACAGCTGGACGATGCTGCTGTTGACAGCGATGTCCTGTAAAGGATATGCGAATTTAAACATAAAAAAGTCCAGATATATACACGTTCTAGTCCAGATGTATACGCATTCTAGTCCAGATATATACACATTCATGTCCAGTTATATAAAAATTCTAGCCCACATATATATACATTCTAGTACAGATATATACATATTCTAGTCCAGATATATACAAATACTAGCCCAGATGTATACATATTCTAGTCCAGATATATTCATATTCTAGCCCAGATATATACATATTCTAGCCCAGATATATACACATTCTAGTCCAATTATATAAAGATTCTAGCCCAGATATATACACATTCTAGTCCAGATATATACACATTCTAGTCCAGATATATACTCATTCTAGATATATACACATTCTAGTCCAGATGTATACGCATTCTAGTCCAGATATGTAGACATTCTAGTCCAGATATATACACATTCTAATCCAGATATATACACATTCTAGTCCAGATATATACACATTCTAGCCCAGATATATACACATTCTAGGCCAGATATAAACACATTCTATGCCAGATATATACACATTCTAGTCCTGATATATACACATTCTAGTCCAAATATATACACATTCTAGATATATACACATTCTATGCCAGATATATACACATTCTAGGCCAGATATATACACATTCTAGGCCAGATATATACACATTCTTGTCCAGATATATACTCATTCTAGATATATACACATTCTAGTCCAGATGTATACGCATTTTAGTCCAGATATGTAGACATTCTAGTCCAGATATATACACATTCTAATCCAGATATATAGCTATTCTAGTCCAGATTTATACGCATTCTAGTCCAAATATATACACATTCTAGTCCAGATATATACGCATTATAGTCCAGATATATAGACATTCTAGTCCAAATATATACACATTCTAATCCAGATATATACACATTCTAGTCCAGATATATACACATTCTAGATATATACACATTCTAGTCCAGATATATACACATTCTAGTCCAGTTATATAAAGATTCTAGCCCAGATATATACACATTCTAGTCCAGATATATACACATTCTAGTCCAGATATATACACATTCTAGTCCAGATATATACTCATTCTAGATATATACACATTCTAGTCCAGATGTATACGCATTCTAGTCCAAATATGTAGACATTCTAGTCCAGATATATACACATTCTAATCCAGATATATACACATTCTAGTCCAGATATATACACATTCTAGTCCAGATATATACACATTCTAGGCCAGATATATACACATTCTAGGCCAGATATATACACGTTCTAGTCCAGATATATACACATTCTAGTCCAGATATATACTAGTTCTTAAATTGGACCCGAACTCCCAAGTCTAGCCGGCCTAGATTGGGTACCAGGAAATATCGTAGACAGCCTCTTTGACGCTCGCCGCGTGATCTACCGTGTGCTGATTGGCCTATTAAAAATATAGGATAGACCATTGGTTCTCAACCGGTGGGGAAGGCAAACAACATGTCAATTGGTCCTAAGAGTGGATTCAGAACAGTAACACGTATAGCCAAGGGAAGCTAATTGTGTGGTTCTCTCCCAATATAATTCCCCTGCTTGGTAACGGCCTGGTGTACATGGGGGGGGGGGGGGGGGGGGGGTGGGGAGTGCATTTTCGGTTTTCCAGGGGAAAGGTTGGTGGGGGGGAATTAAGATTATTTCAAGATCGCGGTGATACATGAACAGATTACTTGATATTGTTTTTCCCAACATTCTTTACGGTTCTGTACTACTCACCCCTTGCGAAATTCGTTTCATAACGTAAGTAGATCCCCAAATCACGTTTTATTAGACGTCTAGACTTGTTCTAGTGTGTGTTATTAAATTTAGCTTCCATTTTTAAAGTTATAGTGTGTAGGGGCGGGGGAGGAAGATTCATGTGGAGGAAAAACGAAAGGGGAGGGGGTGAAATTCTGAAGATATGGTGAAGGGATGCATTGGCCAAAAACGATCGAGAACCACTGTCCTATAATAATAAATCATACAATTCAACAGCACAAGCGTTTCCCAAGTATCTTAGGACATATTTAAAGTACCATAATAACATGACTGATAGTAATGGCAATGCCTTGATTGATCACTTTAAAAAAAAAAAAAGTTGCATATCCCTTACAGGATGTTGCAGTTAATAAAAGCATTTTCAGCTGTTGTTGATTGTCAAGATGCTGGAGAGACATAGATAGAAGTAGGATGGACATAGAGAGAAGTAGGATAGACAAAGATAGAAGTAGGACAAGGACGGAGGAAAGTAAAGGGCAAAGACAGGACATAATAAGGACTCTGTACAAGAGTATAGATAGAGAGAGACAGTCGAAGGAGATAGTACTCCAAACTAGTGTTAGGACCAGACCTAGACAGGACACGCAGGTGTCATAGCTAGGACATGACGGGACATACCGGGATTCACTCCCGAAATAGGACAGAGTACCGTAGGCACGGGGATTACCCGTAAACAGACTGAACTCTAGTATAGCTGTAGGCTACGAGGACTGGACAACTGAATTACGTGGCAAGTGATCCAGCACGCCACACAACGGACGGCACGAGAAAGGGGGACGAGGAACTGGACTGGACATGTGAATTCAGACAGACCAGGACGGACAGTCGGTGTGACAGGACATCTGTGTTTTCCCTCGCCAGTGTATAGTTTAGAAAGGGCATAGTTACACTTAGCGAACGATAGTAGTATTAGTAGATTGTATTTGAGTAACGAATTTTTATTGTGTATGCTCGTGAGGCGAGCTTTGTAAGATATAATAAAAAGTGAATTCTGATCGTCCATTTACCCAACGATGTGTTTGTAATTACGAGGGGTGAATGAAGGGACCGCATTATTGTATGAAATCAGGTTGTTGACATTGATGTTCTTGGCAAGATTACGTTCAGTAGTTTGCCATTGCTTTCTCAGCGACTGGCTCACATACCCCGTAAGTAACCAACGCGACGCGTTCTCCTGCGAACCTCGTGCAGCTGTTTTCCTCACGTGGATATACGGGATTACGGAGAAAGTCGTTAACCCCTTCGCCAGGGAGAGAGGCGATTGATCACTAACTACACTTATTAATAATTATGTTCAATCATTCTGCGGAATTGTCAGATTTTTTTTTGTTTAAGTGGGTTCGACCCCCGCTCGTGACTTGCGGGATACTGAGCCGGCCGCTCAGAAAGCAATGGCAAACTACTGAGCGTAATCTTGCCAAGAGATCAACAGACAGCTGAAAGATTCTGCTGTTGACAGCGATGTCCTGTAAAGGATATGCGAATTTAAAAAAAAAAAAAGTTGCATATCGCACAGACGTTGTATTATACTGCCGTTGTTGATGTCTTGGCAATTTTTTACGTCCAGCAGTTTTTGCTTTCCAAACAACCCGCTCCCATACCAACACGTTAAAACTAGCGCGACACGGTCAGTAATTACCAGGTAGCTAAATTAAAATCACAGATAAACATTGCGTAGGGGATATAATCATCTAACATTAATGCAAGGGAAATTACTTGAATTATAAAAATAGAATTATATATTGCTATAGTAATATTAAATAACGTACAAATCTCCATATTTTTTTTATTAGGAATAAAAAGAACAATTCCGGAAGTGAGAAATTTTAAATAATTTAAAAATTATTTGAGATTGTTTAAAATAGATTGTGTAAATCCTTATTTAGTTAAATTTTATAATCAACTTCCTCGTTCTTTATTTATTATTAAATAATTAAAAGTATTTATTTTTGATAGGGTGTGATGTCCAGTATTCTATAAAAATATTTTTTTACTGGCCTCCTAGGGCCACAAAAGATTTAAAGAAAATTAACCACACCTATCCCAAACTTTGATAGCATTACCTAAGAAATGGAAAGACTGAATATGACCATGTTAGGTATATGTGAGACCAGAGAACATTATTATCCATCCAATATGCGCCATGCCGGAAAGCGTGGGCTGTCATGACTCGTCATTTCACTCGATCACCAGAGTCGTGGATCAGCTCAGTGGTACTTTCTCAACCATGCCATGTGGCCAAGCCATCCAGGTATTTCCCTCTGGGTCTTCCTCTTGATCTGTTCCCTTAGATTTTGCCAGTTGTCACCAAGTTCTCCAATTCATGTCTTCTCATAACATGTCCACACAATTGTGACTGTCTACATCTAATTTCTCTAATCAATTTACGATTTCTATTTGTTTCCGGTAGTACTTTGTCATTGGTTTTTCTGTCTGTCCATGGTACTCTTTGCATTCTCCTGAGAAACCACATTTCTACAGCCATCAGTTGTTTTTCAGCTTGACTTTTCATTGTCCAAGTTTCACATCCATACAAAAGAACAGGCTCTATGTATCCCCTCAACAGTCTTTTTCTCGTTTCAATTGACATCTTTTATTGGTCAGTATGCTTGCTTGCTTGCTTGTGTTCGTTGGCTTGAGCTCCAACGCGAAGTCCTGTATGTCGGATGAAGGCATCCTGTTGTCCAACATCAGTGTGATGTCATACAGGACCTGAGTTTTGCGTGAGTATCCGTTGTCCCATGTCTGGCTTAATGGTGTGCAGACTGGTGGTTCCTCGCCGTACAGGCAGACACTCTCTGACTTCGGAGGAATCGGCGATCCTACTGACTTTACCCAGGACCCCGAAGGGACCTGTTGCCCAGGACGCTCGACGAGGACGCGTCAATAGGTCTTGGCCAGTATATAACCCGGCCCTGGTGCCTTGGAAACACCTCTGCGACCCATTGGTCAGTATAATTTTCATCTTCATAAGGCTACTTTCGCCTTGGCGATTCTTGTTCTAATCTCTTCAAGGCATCTCCCACCAGATGTTATGACTATTCCGAGAAAATTGTACCGATTCACTTGTTGAAGAATATTCCCATTTACTTGTATAATTACATTGTGGTATTTCTTTCTTCCTAGTGACGACCATAATCAGATATATACTCATTCTAGTACACATATATATAATCATTTTAGTCCAGATATATACACATTCTAGTCCAGATATATACATTTTCTAATCCAGATATATAGACATTCTAATCCAGATAGTAGTATATCCGGAGTCATGCCAATACCACCACCACACACCCCAGCGTTGGGCACCGATACAGCCACCCTAGCACCACCCTAAGGGCTCGAATAGAGGGTCCGAACCGACCCCCATTCGCACCCCTAAGGGGGTCCGAACCGACCCCAGCAAGAGAGGTTCGCCTCGGTACTACTGCCGGAAGCGGGGCGGGGACCCGCGAATTAGACAACTCCCTCATACCTAAAATGGAGGGTTGTAAACGGTCCAAGCTTGGCGTGCAATGCGGCCGCCCCACAGCGGTAGCGGCTTTTGCTTTCGACATCCATCCATCCATCCATCATGTGCCATGCCGGTAAGCGTGGGCGGTCATGTTCTGCCATCTCACTCGATCACTGGAGTCGTGGTTCAGTTCAGTGTTTCTGTCTCGTCCATGCCATTGGCCAAGCCATCCAGGTATTTTCCTCTCTGTCTTCCACTTGGTCTGTTCCCTTCGATCTTGCCAGTTGTCACTAAGTTCTCCAATCCATTTCTTCTCATAACATGTCCAAAACATTTTGACTGTCTACGTCTAATTTATTTCTCTAATCAATTTACGATTTTCATTTGTCTCCTGTAGTACTTGGTAATTAGTTTTTCTGTCTGTCCATGGTATTCTGTGCGTTTTCCTTAGAAACCACATTTCTACAGCCATCAGATGTTTTTCAGCTTGACTGCACATTGTCCAAGTTTCACATCCATACAAAAGAACAGACTCTATGTATCTCCTCAACACTCTTTTTTTCGTTTCAATTGACATCTTTTTATTGATTATGTGGTTGTTTCGGGATTTGAAATTTAAATATTGAGCACAACCCACTACTGGCAACGCCGATCGCATTCTAGTATGAACCTAAGGCCCATCCACGTCAATATGGAAGCACTATACTCGAGTTTCGCGAGCTCAAACGACGGCAAAACTCGAGTATAGTGCTTCCATATTGACGTGGATGGGCCTTAGGTTCATACCAGAATGCGATCGGCGTTGCCAGTAGTGGGTTGTGCTCAATATTTAAATTTCAAATCCCGAAACAACCACATAATCAATTGATTATTGCTCATTGGATTTAGGAGGCCTGATGTTCCTTGCCAGTGAGAAGTCCTGATCGTTCGGGTCCCATCGATTGACGGACGTCGGTCGCGGCGATTGGGCAATCTTGAGCATAGCCTACGATGGGTAGCGTTGTGATGTTCTGTTGTGATAATTTGGTGTGTCCAGTGTGTGCCGCGTGGTTACATACCTGCTTCACACGCGTGATCCGGGACTGTTTCCGGATCCGGTCAAGGATATGCACTACTGACGAGCTCAAACGAGGGCGAAACTCGAGTATAGTGCTTCCATATTGACGTGGATGGGCCTTAGGTTCACACCAGAATGCGATCGGCGTTGCCAGTAGTGGGTTGTGCTCAATATTTAAATCTTTTTATTGGTCAAAATGTTGTTCATCTTGCTAAAGGCTACTTTCGCCATGGCGATTCTTGTTCAAATATCTTCAAGGCATCTCCCATCAGATGTTATGACTGTTCCGAGATAATTGTACCGATTCACTTGTTGAAGAATATTTCCATTTACTTGTATATAACATTGTGGCACTTCGTTCTTCCTAGTGACGACCATAACCTGTGTCTTTTTACAATTTAATTCTAACCCTAGCTGCTCACTGTGTACAACAACCGCATCCACTAATTGTTGCAGATCCTGCTCATTGTCTGCAATCAAGACTGTATCATCTGCATATCTAATGTTATTGATGTTTCGTCCTCCAATGCTGATTCCATTTATATCCTCTACATTTCTGAAAATATTTTCACTGTATAGGGAAAAAAGATCTGGAGACATTACACATCCCTGTCTCACAACTCTCTTAATAGGCTGATATTGGCTTACTTCATTATCAACTCTTATGGCAGCTTGTTGTTTCCAATATATGTTTTTTTTTATAAGTCTTTCCCATCAATTTGTAGATCTGCAAGCATATCCACCATGTTAACATGTCTAACTCTACCAAATTCTATAACATGCGATGAGTTCAGTTGGTTCTTTCCATCAGAAATAGAGAATCTAAAGTCTTCAATACCAGACTCATCATGTAATTTAAGTTCACTGGCATCATTCTGTGAGGAGAAGTTGTTGACACCTTACAGTCTTGACAGACCAAAGTATGTGAGTGGAATGTGGCCAATATTCCATCACAATGTCTGGGCAGAGCTTCAGAGATCATGTGATGCCCAAACGACATGTCCCCTCCCTCGGCCTAGTCTTGTGTATTCCAGAGGAATGGGTAACCAATACGTCTGGCACAAGGTAGGCTGCAGACGCTGGCGGCTCAGCGTCAATCCACCGAGACCTCACCACCACGAGCCGGTGGCGAGTTATGGCCAGGCCCTGACACCCAAGGGACCCGGCTTAGAGGCGTTCAGCCAAGTCCCACAGGTGAGGGCCTTGTACGAGCCCGGACCATGAGGGCGCGCGCATCTGTCGATCACAAGTGTCCGGACCTGTGTAAAGCGTGCACTATCGTCAGACTCCCCACCTGACTTTTAGCGGTCCCCGCGACCAGCGGGAATAGGCCCGCCATAGCTACCGCAGGAGATATTGCCTGTCTATTTGCAAGCAAATCTCCCATACTTCTTCTGTGCGGATCTCGCGACCAGCGAGAATAGGCCCGCCGGAGATTATGCTCGTCTGCTGCGAACAAATCTCTACCGAGAGACTGAATAAGTAAAGAAACGATAAAAGTAGTGGTATTTCAATTGCGCTTGCGCTCCCACCTATGCTACACCCTTCATGTGTCTTCACAAAGTCGGACTAGAGTCAAGCTCAACAGGGTCTTCTTTCCCCGCTGATTCTACCAAGCCCGTTCCCTTGGCTGTGGTTTTGCTAGATAGTAGATAGGGACAGTGGGAATCTCGTTAATCCATTCATGCGCGTCACTAATTAGATGACGAGGCATTTGGCTACCTTAAGAGAGTCATAGTTACTCCCGCCGTTTACCCGCGCTTGGTTGAATTTCTTCACTTTGACATTCAGAGCACTGGGAGAAGTACACCAGAAATATTCCTGCTGAGATTCCCTTATGTCTGTTGCAGAAGTATATAAATGTCTCTTAAACCTCAAAGCAAAAAATTCACACGGCCTAGATGGTATCAGTAATAGAATTCTTCATTGTGCTGCACCAGTCATGAGTGAGTCCTTGACGTTCATATACAACCAGTGCCTAGCCAAAAGGGTGTCTCTGTGGCGAAGTGGTCACGCCGTTTGACTCGTGCTCCGAAGGTTGTGGGTTCAATTCCGGGCCGCGTCCTTCGGTTTACGAGGTAAATGTTTCGGAGACTCCTGTGGGTCGTCGCTAAAAGCTACGGTGTTCGTGCTTTGTGCGACGCTTTCCGTGCTGCGGAAAGACACCGAGCCATATGGGATAAAACCCGGTGCAATGAAGTCGACCCTGTCATGCTTTTAAGCGACTTTTTTTTTAAAGCCTAGCCAAATACTACTTTCAATTTGCATTTACAATTACAAACGTGTGTCCTCTACTTAAAAATGGCTCAATTGATAATAGCGTCTTGGGTAATTATAGACCTATCTCCTTACTATCATCGCTATCAAAGCAACTCGAAAAACACATCCATAAAATAACATTACACCATATAATCAACAAAGATCTAATAATTGACAGTCAATCTGGGTTTTGACCTATAGTATGTCCACATTTGTTTGCCTTCATTCACGATCAATTATTTTGAATACTGTCTGTTGCATGAAATTTTTCCAGTCGTCTTATATTTACCCCCACCCAAGGAATATGTCTTTGATAGGTCCAAAAACAACTTAACTCATTGAAAGCGGCGACATTCCTTTGATGTTTTGCTTAACAACTAGTGATTTCTCGCTAAAAAAGTTATGTTTACGGTAATGTGGACCTGCAAATTCAGATGACAAACAAAGGCGTATCCGGATTCGTATGGGAGTGGGTGCAATGACAGAAATAGCTTACAATCGACAGGGTCGGCTGCATTGCACAGGGTTTGTATCCCATATGGCTCAGTTTCTTTCCGCAGAGCGGAAAGCGTCGCACAAAGCACGAACTCCGTAGCTCCAGCGACGACCCTCGGGAGTCTCCGAAAAAAATGCACTCTTGAAATGAATGACGCGGCCCGGAATCGAACATACAACCCTCGAAGCCCGAGTCAGACGGCTGGACCACTTCACCACGGAGAATACCGAGAGGGGTGCAATGTGTAATATTAGTAAATACAGAGAATTTACAGAGGCACAGGGCAAATAATTTGTAAATTAACAGGAAAGTAGAAGGAATATATTTCTTACCTTATTTTTCATTTCCTTCTTGTTTCTTCAGCTGATGCTGATGCTGTAATGTTATGGGCCTGCAATTCGTCTGAATAGTTGGAGCAAAATATCCCAGTAAGTATGTACGTAATTTAAGTTCTGCGATCTGCTCAGACCTTAATCTGTGTAGGACGATTCCAGTAGGTTGATGATTGCTCTCGGTTGCATAAAATTCAATCCATCCTTTCTCCAATAGTCCTCTTCCTCTTTCAACACATGGTCCAGACGTAGGCAGGCAGGCAGGCAGGCAGGCAGGCAGGCAGATAGATAGATAGATAGATAGATAGATAGATAGATAGATAGATAGATAGATAGATAGATAGATAGATAGATAGATAGATAGATAGATAGATAGATAGATAGATAGATAGATAGATAGATAGATAGATAGATAGATAGATAGATAGATAGATAGATAGATAGATAGATAGATAGATAGATAGATAGATAGATAGATAGATAGATAGATAGATAGATAGATAGATAGATAGATAGATAGATAGATAGATAGATAGATAGATAGATAGATAGATAGATAGATAGATCGATCGATCGATCGATCGATCGATCGATCGATCGATCGATCGATCGATCGATCGATCGATCGATCGATCAATCGATCGAGCGAACGAACGAACGAACGAACGAACAAACTTTATTTTCAAAGGGGTAAGAATTGGGCACGCAGGCCCGTCTAACATTCTGCCCTTCTATCACTCTCTTTCATACATTATTTCATTCACACATCATTCAAGGCTAACAAAGAACAGCAACAATATAAAAGATATGCATTATAAAGGCATGGGCAAAATGCAAACATCAAAACTACACGACACAGTAATACTAGATAATGGCCTGACACTTGTTATTAGCCATGTGGAATATACTGGCCTACAAAAAGAGGATTGGCTGTTATACTAGGGTTTTGTTATTATTATTATTATCTCAATTATTAAGGGGGAAGGTAATCAGTATTGAGATAGTGTTCGAATAATGTGCGATTATATGAATAGGGACTGCGATTATATGAATAGGAATAGATAGATAGATAGATAGATAGATAGATAGATAGATAGATAGATAGATAGATAGATAGATAGATAGATAGATAGATAGATAGATAGATAGATAGATAGATAGATAGATAGATAGATAGATAGATAGATAGATAGATAGATAGATAGATATATAGATAGATAGATAGATAGATAGATAGATAGATAGATAGATAGATAGATAGATAGATAGATAGATAGATAGATAGATAGGATAGATAGATAGATAGATAGATAGATAGATAGATAGATAGATAGATAGATAGATAGATAGATAGATAGATAGATAGATAGATAGATAGATAGATAGATAGATAGATAGATAGATAGATAGATAGATAGATAGATATCGGTAGGCGGTCGGTCGGTGGGTCGGTCTGTGGGTCAGTCGGTCGGTCGGTCGGTGGGTGGGTGGGAAGGTCGGCCGACCGACAGGCAGTCAGACAGATAGATAGATAGATAGATAGATAGATAGATAGATAGATAGATAGATAGATAGATAGATAGATAGATAGATAGATAGATAAGATAGATAGATAGATAGATAGATAGATAGATAGATAGATAGATAGATAGATAGATAGATAGATAGATAGATAGATAGATAGATAGATAGATAGATAGATAGATAGATAGATAGATAGATAGATAGATAGATAGATAGATAGATAGATAGATAGATAGATAGATAGATAGATAGATAGATAGATAGATAGATAGATAGATAGATAGATAGATAGATAGATAGATAGATAGATAGATAGATAGATAGATAGATAGATAGATAGATAGATAGATAGATAGATAGATAGATAGATAGATAGATAGATAGATAGATAGATAGATAGATAGATAGATAGATAGATAGATAGATAGATAGATAGATAGATAGATAGATAGATAGATAGATAGATAGATAGATAGATAGATAGATAGATAGATAGATAGATAGATAGATCCCCTTAAGAAGCCGGACCTTGTCAGCTAGTTTATTTATATAATCACGTTTCATGAAAAAAAAACATTTGGAGACACCTCTGAATCTTCGCGCTGTTTGTTTCAAAACGGAAATCACGTGAAAATTTCAAAATCTGCCGGGACTTCTCTTGGTGAAGCTGTAATACTGTTAAAATCATGGACGTAATCCCTAACTCGTAATTAATATACCGCATATAAACTAACTTTGAAATCTGCTGTAAAATCTCCAGAACAAAAAAAATTTTGTTGGGTGGACATAATGATAAGGTTATATACTAAATCTCATCATTTTCCCTCAGTTGGTTACTGAGATATTGAATTTTATATTGAGGCAACAAAAACAAAACACACTATAAATATTCTTGCCATCGTACTCTAACTAAAATGACCGATAACTGGCACTTTAACATCAAAACGGGAACATTTGTGGAGCGGTGTAGATTTGGATATTTTAATTAGAAAATTAAAACAAATGAAGACAAGCGTCAATATGGTGAACATAGTTACACCATTTCTATCCAACAGACAACAAGTCGTGTCCTTTAGCAACTGTCTATCAAGATCCACACAGCTTAATATTGGTGTGAATCAGGGCTCAATACTAGGTCCGCTGCTTTTTGTCGTTTATATTAACGATCTTCCTTTATATCTCAAAACAACGTATGATCTATTTGCAGACGACTGTACTATATATACTAGTCAAGAGAACCGTAGTGAATTAGACAATTCTTTACAAAAATAACTTGATAATCTTACTAGATGGAGCAATGAAAACCGCATGCAAATTAACATCGACAAAATCAAATCCATGCTTATAAAGACCAGACAAAAACTACAGACACTAGCCATAACTGGGGCACCGCTTGAACTCCGCATGGACACATTACCTATAGTTAATGTAAATGAACATAACATACTAGGTCGATTGATTGATTGATTGATTTAGGAACCGACATCACAGCATTCGGGGCATTAAGCGCTCCGTCCTCATCCTCAGCAGCCAGCGAAGAGTTCCAACACCAATAGTACCAGGAGCAATCTGATAATATGTCCCTCTCGCATTTCCTCTGAGCGTCGAGCGCCGGCCAGATCCACTCTTCACTCCCCGCTGTCTCATTCTTGCCAGACCATGGTGATCAATTTGCTCCTCCGAGGTGTACACGTGCTTCCACAAGACCGCAACCACGTCTGCCTTGTCTTGCATCAATACTCCACCAAGTTTTGCAGAGGCAGTCAATCTGTCCGCCTGTTCATTCCCCAGCAAACCGCCATGCCCCGGAGAAAAGATCCAGGCGATGCTTGCCACCCGTGACCTCCGAAGCGAAGCAAGCCACTCTGCCCGAAGCTTGCCTGTCCTCACCCTACTCAGCATGCTTCTGAGTCAGTTACAATCACGATTTTTGCGTATCGTATTCTCCATCCACTGGAAAGCAGCACTGACCGCCTCCACCTCCATTCTTAAGCTAAATGTTGTGGTACCATATGCCAGGCTCTCCTGCACCAAAAGTCGACCATTAGCTTTTGCTAAGAACCCCCAGGCGCTTCTCTAACCTCTCAACAACGACCCATCTGTGTAGATAATCATATCACCCGAGCAAGCATTATCCTGAATTCTCATCTCATCTCATCTCATCGTGTTCCTCTTGTACCTTGCGGTGTCGAGGTGAAGTAAAAACTTCGTGAGAGTGCCCGGTTATGGGCTTCGTATATCGACATTCCCATGGATTCTGTTATTCCCTCCGTCCAACGTTTACGTGGTCGGCCTCTTCCTCTGTTTCCATCTGGTCTGTACATCATTGCTTGTTGTGGCATGCTGTTGGCTGGTAGCCTATTTGCATGGCCAAACCATTTGACTTGCTGCTTTCTAATAAAATCTAGAGCAGCTTTAACCCCAACTTTAGTCCTGATTTCTTCATTTCTGATCTTATCTCTTCTTGATACGTTGAGTATTCTTCTCAGGAACCTCATTTCTGTTGTTGTGATTTTTCTTTTCTCTTTTTCTGTCATTGTCCAGGTTTGGCATTGGTAGCACAGAGTTGGTAGGAAGATTGTATTGTAAAGTGCTTTCTTAGTAGTTATTGATACATGTTTGATCTTTAGTATTGGTGCCATTTGTCCAATGAGTTGATTTGCCTTATTGCACCTATTTTCGATCTCGTCTTCTGATCTGCCATTTGATGATATTATACTTCCTAAGTACTTGAAGCTCTTTACTTGTTTCAAGGGATGTTCGTTTAGGTGAATTGTTGCTGTTTGTTCTTCTTTAGTTATAGTCATTACCTCTGTTTTGCTTGTGCTAATTTTCATGTTATGTTCCCTACACATTTCGTTTAGACTATTCATGTGGTCTTGTAATTCAGCTTCTGATTTTGCTATTAGTGCTTGGTCGTCCGCAAACAGGAGTTCTCTAATGGTTAGATTTGCAGATGGTTCTTCTTCTGTGTTCTCATCATGCGGTATTCTTGCTGTCTCTGCTTGGCTGGTTTCTTTACATATGTTGTCTATATATGTTATGAACAAGAGAGGGGACAGGGCACAACCTTGTCGTACTCCAGATCTTATGGTGAAGGGTTCTGAGTGTCCTCCAGTTGCTCTCACTATGCATTCACTGTTGTTGTATAAACTTCTACATAGGTTTGTTAGATGTGTACTCACTCCATATTGTTTAAGGATTTCCCACAGCTTGTTTCTATCTACCCTATCAAATGCCTTTTCCAACCTTGCCAACCTTGCCAACCTTGTCGTACTCCAGATCTTATGGTGAAGGGTTCTGAGTGTCCTCCAGTTGCTCTCACTATGCATTCACTGTTGTTGTATAAACTTCTACATAGGTTTGTTAGATGTGTACTCACTCCATATTGTTTAAGGATTTCCCACAGCTTGTTTCTATCTACCCTATCAAATGCCTTTTCTTGGTCGACAAAGGCTAAGTAGAGTGTTTCATTGAATTCATTTGATTTTTCTATAAGTTGTCTAAGAGCAAAAATGGCGTCTGTGCATCCTTTGTTTTTCCTAAATCCAAGCTGCGTTTCGCCTAGCTGGGGTTCTAAAGTAGTTCGTAATCTTTTTTCAAGAATTTTGCAAAATATTTTCCCAGTATGACTCAACAGTGAAATGCCTCTGTATTGTGTTCAATCTCTTTTGCTGCCTTTGTTTTTCCAAATTGGGATAATTATGGCGTTTCCCCAGTCTCGTGGTGTCTGTTGTTCTACCCAAACATGGTTGAATAGTCTATGTAGCCAAGCTGTTCCTACTTCCCTTGCTGCTTTAATTAGTTCATTTGGTATTTCATCCTGTCCTGGTGATTTGTTCAATGGGGCTAATCTGATGGCTTCTATAATTTCTTCTTTTAGTATGTCTGGTTCTAGTTCCTCGGTGACATCTGTGTAGGTCTCTTGAATTCCTGTGACATCTGATGCGATGTTGAGAAGTTGTTCGAAATACTGCTTCCATCTTATTAGGATCTGTTTTTGTTCACTTATTGGTTCTCCATTTTCGCTGTTAATTATTTCAGTTGGGTCAAAGGGTTCTCCTCTGGTTCGCATTGCACTTATCTTTTTGTAGACGTTTCTGGTTGCCTCCTTGTAGTTTTTATTTAGGGTTTCTCCATACTCTTCCCAGTCTTTTTGTTTTTCCCTCATTACTATTCTACTCACTATTCTGTATTCTCTGTAATCACATTCCTGTTTGCTCTTCAACCACTTTTTATATTTTTCCTTTTTTTGCTTTTACCGCTTTCTTTACTTCTGCGTTCCACCAACTTGTTATTTTCTTTATCCGTGTTTTGCGTTTTTTCGTGGTTCCGCGTGTTATTTTTGCAATATTTAAAATGCTTGATGTGAACATCTCCCATTCTTCTTCCACTGTTTTTCTTTCCGTAGGTAATTTTACAAAGAGTTCAGTTAGTTCTTTCTCATAATTTTCCCTTACTGCCTCGTCTTTAAGGTTTTTTAGGTTTACTGATTCGCATGGCATGTATTTTCCTGCTATTTGTTTTCTTCTTCTAATGGTTCTTATTGTGGCAACGACTGCTAAATTTATGATCTGTGTTTATACTGAAATTGGGCACTGCTCTTGCATCTAATATATTTCTCTTTCTGTTATTTCTTGTCAATATAAAATCAATTTGGCTTTTAGTATCTAGATTGTTCCATTTATACCAGGTGTATACTTGCGAATCTTTATGTTTATAGAATGTGTTTGTTATATAGAGGTCGTGTTGGCTGCAAAGCTCTATCAGTCTACTTCCGTTATCATTCCTTTCATTTTGCTGATCTCCAAATGCTCCCAGGTGTTTTTCTATGCCCACTCTGTTATGTCCTAGTCTTGCATTGAAGTCTCCCATAACTATGATGTTGTCCTGCTTATCTATTTTATTTAGCACATCGTGTATGTCTTCGTAGAAGTCCTCGCATTCTTGCTCATTATTGTTTGCATTACATGGTGCGTATATCTGTACATATGTTGTAATTGTTTGTTCTTTTATTCTCACTGTTATGATTCTTTCTGATATATATTTTATTTCTAGTATTCCTCTTACTAGCCGTGGTTCGATGACTATTCCCACACCGTGTCTTGCCCTTTCTTGCTGTTCTACTCCAGAGTAAACAAACGTGTAACTGCGGTGGAGCTCCTTGCATCCTTTCCCTTTTGTTCTGGTGTCCGCTATTCCCATCAGACCAATATTCCTCTTCTCCATTGTTTCTATAAGCTCTTCTTCTTTACTATTGAAACCGCAGACGTTCATTGTGCCTATTTTTTGAATCGCTGATCTATCTCGTAGTCCATTAACATTGCCGGGTCGATAGCCATTTGGGTCAGTCCGTTTATACTTCTTAGTTTTTCTACGAGCAGTATGAAGATCCCCTGCCGGCTTGCTAGGCCAGTCGCAGGTTTAGGACACTAATCTGACCACAGGGAGTCCATCCCCTATGGCGAGCCATAGCCCCGTTAGCCCATGACCTCACGGTCATGGTTTCCCGGTCTGCCCCACGTGGAGGTGGGGGTTGACTTGTGTAGTCTGCGGGTCATCGGCAGGCTACTAATTTTCGCTCTTCACCCCTCCTGGGAGAGGCTAGCCGAACCTAACCCTGCTGGCTGCAGGGCCAGGCGCATTCCACACCTTACAGATCCTGAATTAGTTGCTGGATTTCCACTTCCGTGGCCCCTGTTGGCCATTCCCTGCACTCCCGGTTCAATGTGATTATAACTCTGTACAAGACTGACTGCTCCGCTGGCACTCTGACCCACTCCTCTCCTCGCCTAATGTTCTCCAAGATACACACTTGTCTGATAGTATCCTCCGCCTGAGCCATCCATGATTTCCCTCTTATCAGTCGCGGACCATTAACTGCGTCCAGCGCCTCATGCAACGAGTGATCTGTGTCTGCAGCTATTCCGAGGTATGCCTTCGCCTGCATCACCTTGAGTCTACCACCAACAGTCGGCAGACCAAGGCTGTAACGCATACACACTACTGGGGTGTCTCTAGTGCATCACAGAATGACCCGCATAGCTTCGTTCTGTATGCGCTCTAATTTCACCAGCTGACTCTTTGAGACAGTGAGCAGTCCTAGTCCATAACAATCACTGAGAGGATTAAGTGTTGGTATAGTGTGAAAAGCATTCTCTGCTATGTGTCCATTTTCAGCCACAGTTTTAAGTGCATTGAATCCCTTTTGAGACCTTGTCACAACAGTCTCCACATGGTCCTTGAAGGACAGGCTCCTGTCAAATGTGATTCCCAGATACTTCATTTGTTCTCTCTGTTGACGCTTCTACCATCTATCGCGAGGCTTGGGACATCAGCTGCTACAATTTGTCCAGAGAGCACCACAAAACAGCCGCCTCTTCAGGGTGGATGACAGCACTCTTTTCAGTGCACTAGTCAGTCACTTTGTCTACTGTCGCCTGTAACTCCTGGGCTGTTTGCTCCCTATCTCTCCCCTGCCTGTATGCAAGAATATCATCTGCAAATGTTAGTATCCTTCCAACCCCTGGTGCTTCTAGGTTTGCAATCTTGCTCTTATACACGTTATAGAGCACCGGTGAGATTGCGGATCCCTGTGGCAGTCCCGGGGTTAAAATATGTGGCTCTGAGGTCCATGCACCCAGACGGAGAGCAACCAGACAAGAGTGCAGGACGGCTGCAATCCAGTTCACCAAGCAAAGATTGACTCCCTTCTGCATCAGTGCGGTCATCAAAATATCATATCGAACTCTATTGCACGTATCCTCGAGATCAAGCGCTGCCGCTATCGTTTCCTGTATACTCTGGAATCCCCCATAAATATCAAAGTCAAAAGTGGCTGCATTTGACCAGGTATCTTTTCCTGGCCTGTATCTTCCCATGCCTCTTGGAAGAAGCTTCCCCCTTTCCAAAAACTCTTGCAGCTTGACAGTGACTATCTTCTCTAGAACCTTCCCAAATGTATTTTGAAGGGTGATGATCTTAAAGCCGCTAAGCTTTGAATGATCCTTGAATGGTTTTGGGAGAGGGATGAGATAGCTGTGCACCCAATCTTGCAGTACTGATGCTGTCCTAATGCTCTAGTTAAAGCACCCGGTCATCTTCTTCAGGTCTGCATCGCTCAAAGCCTTCATGTGGCCATACCTAACCCCATCGGGCCCTGGTGCCGTGTCTTTTGCCTTTTTCAAAACAAGTTTAACATCTTCAACCCGTATGATGTCTTCACAATGCATATTCTTCATGGTGCATAATTTCTCTCTAACTGCATCCCTGGTGTCCGCATCATTATGGTTGGTCTGCTCTAAAAATCTCTGGAGAAACGCCTCCCACGTTTCCAGAATTTTTGCAGTGGTTATCACCTCCAACTTCTTTCGTGTAAAACACCAGGTCTATTAATTGACAGACATTTAAACTGGAGTTCTCATGTCCACGTTCTTACCAAGACAATAGCACAAAATGTTTGTCAACTTTCTAATATCTAGCACTTACTGGATGAAAGCACACGAACATATTCTATACATCAGTGGTTCTCAACCTTTTTTGGTCCGTTCCCCCCTTCACCATATTTTTAGAACGTCATTCCCCCTTGTATTTCCTCCTTAAAAATTTCCCCCTGCCCCTACACAGTATAGTAATAAATGAAGCTACATTTAATAGCACATACTAAAACAAGTCTAGACATGTACATAAAATGTGATTTGCGGATCTACTTACTTTATAAAATGAATTTCAGAAGGGTGATGCGTACAGAAGCGTAAAGTATGAAAGGAAAAACAAGATCAAGTAATCGGTTCTTGTATTAACGCGATCTTGAAATAATCTTCATCCCCCCCCCCCCCTGGAAACCCCAAAATTCCCCCCTTGGGGGGAATTCCCCACCGGTTGAGAACCACTGCTATACATCATATATTCAATCACATCTCGATTATTGTTCCACAGTCTGGGATGGTTGCACTAAATCTAAAATGAAACGACTATGTTCTCTACAAAACCGCGCTATACACCTAGTTTCTGACATAAAGCACGTCGAAAATAATCACGTATACAGTCATCTAAGGCTTCTACTACTTCGAAAGCGCTTCCTTTTTAACAAAGCCAAATTAGTTAATAAAATTATATCTCAAAATACCCCAGTGTATCTTCTACCGTTGATTCAATCTAATGCGGTGAACAGCAAGCGCTTGCATTTATTACATGTTCCAAGGCCTAGATTGGATTTATAGAAAACATGTTTCACCTATTCTGGTGCTCACTTATGGAAATACCTTCCTCCAGATCTGAAAACTCCAATGAGTCCCTACACATTTAACCGAAAAGCTCTTTCAAAACTTAATCCATACCGACTATCCATCCATCCATCATATGCCATGCCGGTAAGCGTGGGCGGTCATGTTCTGCCATCTCACTCGATCACCAGAGTCATGGATCAGCTCCGTGTTTCTGTCTCGACCATGCCACAAGGCCAAGCCATCCAGGTACTTGCTTCTAGGTCTTCCCCTTGGTCTGTTCCCCTCGATCTTACCAGTTGTCACCAAATTCTCCAATCCATTTCTTCTCATAACATGCCCAAAGAATTTTGACTGTCTACGTCTAATTTCTCAAATCAATTTACGATCTTCATCTGTTTCTTGAAGGACTTGTTCATTGGTCTTTCTACCTGTCTATGGTATTCTTTGCATTTTCCTCAGAAACCACATCTCTACAGCCATCAGATGTTTTTCAGCCTGACTGCTCATTGTCCACGCTTCACATCCATATAAAAGTACAGGTTCTATGTAGCATCTCAACACTCTTTTTCTCGTTTCAATTGACATCTTTTTATTGGTCAATATGTTTTTCATCTTGCTAAAGGCTACTTTTGCCATGGCGATTCTTGTTCTAATCTCCTCAAGGCATCTCCCATCAGATGTTATTACTGTTCCGAGATAATTGTACCTACTCACTTGTTGAAGAATATTCCCATCTACTTGTATATTACATTGTGGTATTACGTCCTTCCTAGTGACGACCATAATCTGTGTCTTTTTACAATTTAATTATAACCCTAGTTGTTCACTGTGTGTAACAATCGCATCTACTAAATTTTGCAGGTCCTGTTCATTGTCTGCAATCAAGACTGTATCATCTGCATATCTAATGTTATTGCTGCATCGTCCCTCAATGTTGATTCCTTCCATATCTTCAATATTTCTGAAAATACTTTCACTGTACATGGAAAACAGATATGGAGACATTACACATCCCTGTCTCACACCCCTTTTAATAGGCTGATATGCCATCATAATTCACATACTGCTATAATTGTTAACAATGTGTGTGTGTGTGTGTGTGTGTGTGTGTGTGTGTGTGATAGGATGTGTGAGAGAGAGAGAGAGAGAGAGAGAGAGAGAGAGAGAGAGAGAGAGAGAGAGAGAGCGAGAGTGAACGTGTGTGTGTGCACGCGCGCATGCGTGTGTTTGTAAGAGAGTACGTGAGCGAGAAAAGGTGAGCGAATGTGTTTGTCCGTGTATACATACGTGTGTGTGTGTGTGAGCGACTGAGGGAGTCTGGGCGTGCGTACGTTCATACGTATGTGTATGTGTGAGAGAGTGAGAGTGAGAGAGTGAGTGAGCGTGTGTGTGTGAGGGATTGTGTGAGAAAGAGAGTGAGTGAGTGAGTGAGTGAGTGAACGATCGTGTGAGTGAGTGAATGATCGAGTGAGTGAGTGAGTGAGTGAGTGAGTGAGAGGGTGAATGGGTGAGTGAGAGAGTGAGTGTGTGAGTGAGAGACTGTGAGAAAGTGAGTGAGTGAGTGAGTGAGTGAGTGAGTGAGTGAGTGAGTGGGTGAGTGACTGAGTGAGGGGTGAATCAGTGGGTGAGTGAGTGTGTGTCAGCGAATGAATGAGTGATAGTGTGTGTATGTGTGTGTGTGTGTGTGAGTGTGTGTGTGTGTGATAGAGTAAAAGAGAGGGTGAGAGAGAGCGAATGAAACATTGAGTGATAACGTGAGGGCGTGTATCTATCTGTGTGTGAGTGAGAGATAGAGTGAAGGAAAGGTGGAGAGAGTGAGTGAATGAGGGAAATAGTGAGAGAGTCAGCTAGCGAGAGAGAGAAACAGTGGGAGAATGGATTTGTTAGTGTGTCGTATTTGTGAGTGTGTATGTTTGAGAGAGAGAGAGAGAGAGAGAGAGAGAGAGAGAGAGAGAGAGAGAGAGAGAGAGAATGAGAGTGTGTGTTGAGCGCACGCATATCATGTAACACTTGATTGCATCATGTTTAATATGAACACATGTACATTACTGTAGAGTGAGTGAGAGAGTTAGTGAGTATGTGTGTCTGTGAGAGAGAGAGAGAGAGAGAGAGAGAGAGAGAGAGAGAGAGAGAGAGAAGACAGACAGACAGACAGACAGACAGACAGACAGACAGACAGACAGACAGACAGACAGAGAATGAGTGTGAGTGAGTGTGTGTGTGTGTGAGGAAAAAAAAAGAGATAATTAAGCACACGCATGTCATGTAACATGCTATTCCATATTTTTTGTGTATTCTAATTTTTTTCATATTATCATTTTGAATGCCACTTGATTGCATCATGTTTATTATGAACACATGTACATTACTGGAGTGAGAGAGAGCGAGAGAGAGAGAGAGAGAGAGAGAGAGAGAGAGAGAGAGAGAGAGAGAGAGAGAGAGAGAGAGTATGTGTTAGAAAAAGAGAGAGAGTTGAATTGTATCACAATGTTTTGGTTTTACGTTACACAATGTATATGTACAATTTTTTCTCAAATGGTTTACAATTTATGTGAGAATTCTCACGACAATCGTCAGTGTAAAGTGTGGGAGATTGTTCATACTAGTTTAAGTGATTATGTGAGGCATCATGTATATGTCTAGTTGTGAGGATGTGTGTGTGGGGATCGTAGGTGTGTGGGGGTGTGTGTAGGGATTATATGTGGAGGGAGTGTGTAGGGGAATGTGTGTGTGGGTTGGAGGATGGGTGGTTGAGAGGATGTGTGCATGAATGGGGGATGTATGTTTGTAGGGAGATGTGTGTGGGTGGGGGATGGGTGTGTGGGGTCGGGATGCGAGTGTGAGTGAGGGATCTGCCGGTAGGTGGGGGATGTAAGGATGGGTGGGGAGATGTGTGGGTGATGTGTGGTTGGGTGAAGGGATATGTGGTGGGTGGGGGATGTGCGTGGGTGAGGGATGTGTGTGTTGTTGGGGTGTTTGGGTCGATGGGGGGAAGTGTTTGGGTGTTGGTGGGTGGGGGGTTGTGTGGGTTGGGGTGGGGAATGTGTATATGGGTGGGTGGGTGCGGGGTGTGTTGATTGGTTGGGGTGTGGGTGGGGGATGTGTGGTTGGGGGATGAGTGTTTGGCTAGGTGGTTGGAGTTATGTGAATATGGGTGGATGGGTGTGTTTGGGCTGGTGGGTGGGTGTGTTTGTGGGGAGATGTGTGTTAACAGGGAAGGGTGGGCTGGTGGTGTTTGGGTGGGGGTGTGTGGGTGGGTGAGGTGTGTGGCCGGGGTGTGTGTGAGGGATGTGTGTGGGTGGGTGGTGGATGTGTATGGCTGGGTAAATGGGGTGGGTGGGGTGGGGTTGTGTGTAGGTGGGGGTGTGTGTGGGTGGATGGAGGGTGTGTGTATGTGTGGGTGATATGTGAGAGTAGGTGAGGTGTGTATGGGTGCGTGGGGGTTGTATGTGGGTGGATGGGGAAGTGTGTGTGTGTGGGTGGGGGTTATGTGGGTTAGCGGGGGATGTGGGGGTGGGTGAGGGATGTGTCTCATAACATTGTAATATGCATTGTTTATGTTTACAACATTCATTTGACAATATATTTTCCTATGTGAATGTATCATGCACTATTGATGAATGAAAGATGAGTGATTGGAAGGACCGAATATAAGACGGGCCTGCGTGCCCAATTTGTAACCCTTTAAAATAAAGTTGAATTGAAGTGAAATTCTCATTTTAAGTTTTGATATGGCTAGCTCCAGTTCACGGATTGTGATAGGTGCCTCCAGAACCTCATGTAGTATTCCATTCTGTCATGTTTGTTGCCATTTCTCTCGAATCTCTTGTTGTTTCTCTGGACTAATTTCGATACTGTTATCTTGTGCGAATGAGTCCGCAAAACGGTCAGCTGCTTGCTAAGATGTTTCCTTCTTTATGTAGTGCAATTTTTGAATTTCTCCCAGTGCCCTCATCGTTAAGTTGTTTTATTATCGTCCACAACTTCCTTGTGTCTCTTTCAAAGTTAAGTGACTCTGTTTTCTCCTGCCAGCTTTTCCGTCTAGCCTGCAGCTTGGCCCTTTGAAATATGGCTCGTGCGTGCTGGTATTTATTGTGGTGCTTTTGGTTGGGTTTGGCCTCTGCTTGCCTTCTTCAAACTTCCACATCATTATGCAACTGTTCCAGTTCACTACTCCAGTAGGGTTTATAATGTTTAAGTGTTCCTCTTGGTACTGTTTCTCGTGCTGCCTGTAGTATGCATTTCCCAAACTCTTCAACTACTTTATTTGTCTTTCTCAGTGTTCAGGTTTCTAACCAATATGCTGGTGCGATGCTTATACATTGCCCAGCCTGCTTTCTTGTAGTTCCACCTCGAGAGGGTGCTGATTCCACTTACAAGCTCATCTTCTACAGTTAGAAAGACTGGCCGATGGTCACTGCCACCTAGCTGTTTCCCAACAATTCGTTTAATGTTTCACTCCAGGTCTGCTGAATGAAAAGCCAGGTCAGGTATAGTTGTAGTGTGCCATGATCTCGAGTAGAAGGTATGTGGGTAAGACGGCTTGTTAATCAAGATTAATCTATTCTCATCCTGCCAGTCTTCCAGTCTCTCTCCTCTCTGGTCCATGTGATCATAGCCCCAATTCTGCGAGTGACTGTTGAAATCGCCACACACAATCATGTTTTCTTTTAATGGTAATGTGTCCAGTGCCTGTGAGCGGTCATTTTGGACAGTAGTAATTGATCAGGCGAAGGTCAGTATCCCACCCTTTCGCCTGTCTTTTCAGTCATATCGGTAACATTGTTAGCCTTGTGATTTCGAAGGTTATATTTTCGTTGAGGTGAGTTTCTTGCAAGCAACAAACGCTTACATTTTCTTGGGTCAAAATGTTTTCTAGTTCTATTCTTTTCTTTTTGATGACACCCTCCGCATTCGAGTGCATTATGTTAAGTCTTTGTTTGATATGGCCAGGCGCTCTGTTGTTAGGCCCCATGGCTACACAGGACATCTGAGAAGGACATCCAGTAGTTGTGGTTAGACCCTTACGAACCATAGGGCCCGGCACTGCACCTGCCTGGTGGTCAAAAGAAGGCCGAGCACTATAACATTTAGCAGTTGTCGACATATTTCTTAGCGTGATTGCGTGGCATCCTGATTTCTGTGGTACGCCTCCTGGCCTCCGTCTTCAGCACCTTTTCTTTGCTATGACTGTGGTCTTGCTCGACTCTCAATGTAAGCCTGTCAAGAGAAATATGAGACAGGGATGTGTCAAGTCATAGAAATTTGAGGTATTTTCCTTTTAGTAGAATTTCAAAATCTATAAACTTTACTTGGACAATTTCACATTGATGGGTGCCGCCATTAGTAACGTGACGTAAACAGGCTATCCTCATTGAGTTGAGCTGAGTTAAGAATCGACATCACTGCACTCAGGACATTCCCATACGTGCTCCGTCCCCTCGTTCAACAGCCAGCGAAAAGTCATACTACTAATCGTTCCCACCGCTATTTGATTAAAAGTTCTCCTGGTCTTCGCTCTCAGTTTTGAGATTCTTCCATAACCCCTGCCGATCCCCGGCAATAGGCTATCTTCGATTGCAACGAAATATCAATACATACATCTGATGTACAATAGAACAGGCAAGTAAAGCCGATTATACACATCCCAGTTCCCAAACGCAAACACCCACATATCGATGTATCAGAAATGGAAAAATTGAACGTTGGCAAAGCATCCCTTCATCGCGAAAACTGTATCAATGTTACTGGATAATATTCAGTTCTTGGGTGCCGCCATTTGCACAGTGACGTCAGATCATATTTTTTTTTTTAAATTGTGTATTCTGTTCTTCTGGGTCTTCTATCATGTTCTTTTCTCTCAATGAATAATGAAATGTTGGAGGTGGCGGAATCGTGAGAGGATGGTGAACATATCGTGGAAAGAAGAAACGAACACTGAGGTTTAGCTGTCGGTGTTACAAGATCACCCATCAAAGCCCCAAGGAAAGGATAAATGAAATGTTTGTAGCATATCAATTGTAGAGGTGAAATATGGAAATTAACCTATGTAGGAAAACTATGGGAATATAGGCAGAGTCCTAGAGGGCACTGTCGTCTCCCTAGGCCAGAAGGTTTGCCTAGATATGTTGCATGCTGGGCAGTCTTGGTAAGGGTCCTTTGGGATCATGTGTATAATTGTTAAAGAACATCGCCTGGAGAGAATTGTACAGCAGGGAGTGAAGAGGGGATCTGGTAGACCAGTGGTTCTCAACCTGTGGGGAATTTCCCCCTCCCCCACCTCGGGGGGGGGGGGGGATTTTGGGGTTTCCATGGGAGGGAGGGGGGGGGGGGGAATTAAGACCACAGATTGGCAGACTCAGACTCAAACTGGCTTCAGGACCACACAAAAAGCGATCGTCCCCCTTTCTTGAATTATGTGTCTCCCCCGATGTGTCTCCACCTTGCCGTGGTGGGGTAGCTTGAGTGTCCCACTGACCCCAAGCTCTATGCCGATGGATATTAACTATATATTGGACAGCTCTTGGGATAGGGACCAGACTAAGAGAGACACAACCTGCTGCTCCGCAGGTAGACTGAGGATAGCAGTCAAAAGTTTAAATCAGGCGCACAAAGGCAGAAGTTCTTGGTCCGGACTAAGGACTAAAAAAGGAATTAATGTATACTAATTCTTCCAAATTACTAGTCAGTGATTCAATAGAAAAGTACCAATTTCTACTAATGATTACAAATGACTAGATCAATATTCCAAAAGAAAAGGAACTAATTTATGCTAATTATCATAAATGACTGAATAGAAAAGGAACTAATTTATACTAATTCTCACAAATGACTGGATCAATGTTCCAATAGGCAAGAAACTAATTTATACTCATTCTCAAAAATGATTGGATCAATATTCCATAGAAAGGGGAACAATATAAACTCATTCTCATAAATGACTGGATCATTGTTCCATAGAAAGGAAACTAATTTATACTAATTCTCACACATGACTGGATCAATACTCCATATAAAAAATAAAAATAAAAACTAATTTATACTAATTGTCACAAATAACTGGATCAATATTCCAGTCAAGAATACTCTTTCCCCGAGACAGCTCAAAATACTTGTATGTCCAGAATGTGCCGCTGCTGTTGTTGTTCTGGAAGAAATAGACAGTATCGTTGAAGTTGATGGCTGCATCAATGTGACACGGGAGTCCTTCAAAGTTGTAGTCTATCGAATTGTGTCCATCGATCTTCCAGCTTCGTTTGTAGGTTCAATAACTGCAGCCTGCACATAGAGTCAAGAAGAAGTTAGGAGTGTGTGTGTGTGTGTGGGGGGGGGGGGGGGGGATTGCATCCAACAACACAGAGGAGAGTATAGCGCGGAAGCGTGGATAGTGAGAAAGAATGAAATCATGGAATTTATGTCTCTAGAAATGCGGCATCACACAGGGTAACGCCATGAAAGTTTGGAGAGAACAATAATGGAAGGGTATATGCCAGGGAAACGATGAAGAGGAAGGCCAAAGATAAGATGGGTGCAGGATGTGGCGGAAGATCTCCAGAAGGATGGGTCTTGCT